>NW_026506449.1:0-18104 GCF_026875155.1 Cherax quadricarinatus
GACATGTAATTCAGACGTTTATCTCAGGAAGAGGTTCCCAGCTCCTGAGAATTATCAGTTTTGTTTGATAAACATCTTTTGATTGTCCTGTTTATCAAGTAGCCACTCAGTTTAATTTCTGATCTCTTTTGAATACATGATGTAATTTCTGATGATTTTTAAATACCCTCCTGGCAAAAAGTTTTACCTTTAGTGCAGACTGTGATTCCTTATAAACTAAATCTTATACCAACACAAGCACTTTGACTTCCATCTTGAACAAATACAGTTGGACCCTTGATTATCAGCCATAATATGTTCCAGAAGGTTGGCTGATAACCGAAATGGCCGAAAACCGAATTAATATTTCCCTTAAGAATTGATGGAAATGCAGTTAATCCGTTCCAGACAAAAATATTCACAAAAAATATTTTTTTTAACAATTATGTAAGTATTACTTACCTTATTGAAGGCTAATGATGGCTTCTGGAAGATAGGAATGTGAGGGAAAAGTTCAACAGATAGGAGTAGCGAGCGAGTATATGGTAACGATAGTTTGATTGCTGGCTGCTTGTTAAGGTAGGGCCAGTCTAGCTCCCGCTATCCCTTCTCCCCCCTCCCTTTTTCCCCACCCTGAAAGGTGACGTGTGGGGCTCCAGCCAAACAGTAATCACTCGACTCCCAGCTCCCAGCACAACTTGGAATGACAGTTCGGGTCACCTGCCAACCAACGAGAAGTATGGAGACGGACTGAAACCGTCTTGGGACGTCACCTTATAATATCACCTACCTGATTAATTGTACAGGACACTACCCCTCATCTTTGTAGTGGTAAAGAACCTGCATTCCTGTCATCTGGACTGACTATTCAAGGCTATAGACTCTGTGAAGAACTAGTCGTTGGGTTGTCACTCAACACCTGTGACCCCCCCCCCCCCCCACACTCACATCATCAGCAACGGCTACAATTTCTACAAGACGGTGTCAACCTCAACCAGACACCCCAGTATAACTGTACATATTAGCGTTGAATTCAAATGCCATTTTTCCATTTCATTTTTCATTTTTCTTTCAAGTAGGATACACCTTCATTTTTAATGTTTTATCTTTGCATTACTAAATAATAAAGTGTTTATCTTTGTGAATTATTATTTCTTTTTCTATTCATTAATTTTCCTGAGGGGGAGCCAGCCTGGTAATACTGTCTGAAGTTGTTACAGGGCTGAGTAAGCCTTCACAAGTGGCGACCTTGCCAGGATCAACTCTACTGAATCAAGATTCAACTCCATCTCGAATCTACCATTGGAACTTCAACGCCGAATACCACAGACGGTTACCACCAGCCATGAGTAATCATTTTCTATGGTAGGACTACAGTACAGGTATTTAAAAGATTTGGTGATTGTTATAGTCTCAATTTATTGTAAGTCAAGTCAAGGCAGGATATACTAGTTAATTCTGTCACCTTTATTTTTGAGCTTGAAACGATTTGGAGGAATAGACTCTAGGGACCCGAGATTTTCCAGTGACAAGTTATTTCATTGAGCTCTATTTATTATATCAAGGGAACCGTCATAGGACACTCTTGATTTGTGGGTGAGAAGATTGGATGGTCAAGGGACCCCATTCTACTTACTGTTTGCTCGGAGCCGGCATAGAACCCTCTGTTTTCATTCACACATACTGTTTAATCGAAGCAGGGATCAAACCCTCCAATTTATTTACAGTTTGAGCGGAGCAGGAATTGAACCCTCCATTTTCTTTGATACATCCGTTTCATTTTCCCCTGGTAGTTTAAGTTATTCTTGCAAGTATGGAGGAATACCAGTTTTGGATGAGCGCTGGGAGTAAGTTAGGAATAACGGGGAAAAATTTAGAAGCTTTCATTAGTGCTAAGATCCAGGAAAGAATGGAGAAGGAAAGAATTGAGAGAGAAAGACAGAAAGAGAAAGAGAGGGAGAGGAGAAAAAGGAGATAGAGAGAATCGAAAGAGAGGAGAAAAAGGAGAGAGATTGAATTGAAAGAGAAAATCAAGAAAGAGAAAGAGGAGAAAAAGGAGCGTGATAGACTTGATTGTGAGGAGAGAGCTAGAGTACGTGAGGAACAAGCTAAAATACGTGAGGAACAAGTTAGGTTAAGAGAACTTAAGGAAAGAGCAAAAGATAGAGAAGTTGAGGAAAAAGCAAGAGAGAACTGCGAGAGACAAAAAGATCATGAGCTTGAAAAATCTCGCCTTGAATTAGAGAATAAAAAGTTAACTTTTACACAACAATTAGAGGAAGGAGTAATTGAACATCATGCAACTAGTGCATATATTCCAACACCTAATTTACCTCCCTTCACAGAGGGTGAAGACATTACTTCATACATTAACAGGTTTGAAAGTACCGCTACCCTCTGTGAATGCCCTGCTGACACCTGGGCTACCAGGTTAGGAATGTTATTTTCTGGTACAGCTTTGAATATCTATGCAACTTTGTCGCAGGATATCATATGTAATTATAACCTACTGAAGAAGGCAGTCCTTAAAGCATATAAAAAAACCACAAATTCTTATAGGAAAGATTTCAGGTGTGCCACCTTACAGCATGGCCAAAACTTTCAGCAGTTACAGATAACACACTTTCGTTTGTTCAACTTTTGGATGGAGAGTTCAGGAATTGATCACAGTTATGAATCTCTTAGAGACTTCATGGTTGCTGACCAGTTCCTGACAGCTCTTCCCCACCAAATACGAACATTCATTAGAGAACGTAACCTGGAATAGAAAAAAATTGGAAAAGAAAGAAAAACACCTAACACAACAAATACATAAATACGCGTATGTGGAATTCACGTTTGCCACCACCACATCATTTTCAATAAATTCTTGCACGTATCTCGGTAAGTACTGAAAAAATTCTAATTTTTTTTAGTTATTACCTTCACAAAAATATGCTCTTTAATTCTGTAAGAAAAAAAAATTTATTTTTTTCAAATTCTTGGACACTGGTGCGTGCTTCAGATTTTGGCTGACCTGAAGGGTTAACAGGGTCCAAGGCCAAAATCGAAGTCACGCACCAGTGCCAAGAAATTTGAAAAAAAAAAAAATTATTTTTTCTTACAGAATTAAAAGCATATTTTTGTGAAGGTATAAAACAAAAAAATTAGATCTTCTACTTAGAGATCAGTGCCAAGAGTTTATGAAAATGATTGGTGGTGCAACACGATGAATTCCACATACGCGTATAATTATTTGTTGTTTTAGTGTTTTTTTTTTTTCTTTTCCAATTTTTTTCTATCCTATAACATTTGGGCTGAGAGACCATACTGTATAAATTGATATATATAAACTCACTGTATTGAACACAATAACCGCACTAAAGTTATTATCATATTATTGTTTACCACTGTTGTTTTATTACAATAAACATGCACAAATATTGTATAATACTAATGTTCTATCATATATTTACATATTTACAATCACTGGACATGGTTTTAGAACTGCTGGAGCTTGTGGAACTCCTTGAAACAAGGCACCATGCACAGAGCACCTTACATTCCTCATACATAAACCGAGTGTCTTTGCGTCTTTGTGCCGTCGTTTTGTTTGTGCACAGACAATGCATCTCTTCTGAGCAAATTTCTTTTGAGTTGAAGGAAGCTGTATTATGAAATGATCACCTTCTCTCCTCAAACGCTTGGGTATATCGTGATGAATTCGAGGACCATGTTGTATTCCAGGTGTTGTTACCTGTGTACTTCATTATGAGTTTGTCTGACAACAGACAAACAAAATTCACCATACGGTGGTCTGTTACCAGTCTTTATTTGGTACATATTATATGCATGCAGCATTGAAATGTCCATGAGATGGAAGAAAAGTTTCATGTACCACTTGTAACTCTTACGAACACAGTCAACAAAACCAATCTGCATGTCACACTTGTCAACCAAGCGCATGTTTTGTGTATAATCAATCACTGACACTGGGTTTTTCGAATACGTTCATTAGTCACTCGATCAACTTTGCCACTGTCTTGCATTTCATTACGGTGAATGGTTGTCAACAATGTGACATCTCGTTTGTCATGCCACCGTAATGCCATGATGTCATTGGCAGTAAACACCTGCACGTCATCACCACGAACACCTGCATTGAGCCTGGCATATGTTTACGATTAGAACGCACTGTGCCACACACATCTGTCTTGTTCACTCGCTGAAATCACTGAGTAATGGGCTTGTGTACCATTATCGGTATATAATGTATGGCCCTTACCAAGATAAGGTGCCATCATGTTTCTCACTACGTCACCTGATATACCCAATAACATCTTGGTAATCTTTCAATGTTTACTACCCGTGTATACAACAATATCCAACACCAGGCCACTGTCACAATCACAGAGCACAAACAATTTATACCAAAGCGGTTCCTCTTGCTCGGTATATACTGCTTGAATGACAGTCTACCTTTGAACAAAATCAAAGACTCGTCAATTACAAGATTCTTGAATGGATAAAAGTATATCCTGACTTTTGTTTGAGATACATGAAAAACATTCTAATCTTGTATAACCTGTCACTTCTGTCAGGCCTGGTTTTGTCAGAGAAGTGCAACATACGTAACAGTAAGATAAACCTGTTCACTGGTATTATTTCACTGAAGGAAGGGGTAGAAATTAGCTGATCTGTGGACCAGTATGCTTTTATATTATGCTTATAGACGTGAGGCATAAGCATTATTGTTGCAAAAAGCAAATACATTTCTGCAACAGTCGTCTCTTTCCACCTGTGTAGTCTTGACTGTGGTGATAAGATCGTATTTGCCATGGTGTACTGAAAATACTTATTACTTTCCCTGGCAATAATTTCCATCAATGGCTGGTCAAAGAATAATTCAAAGAATTCCAGTTCATTGGCCATGGGTCCAAGGGGACAGGTAGGTAGAATTCCACTTTGAGAGTCATCAAAGTGGTGAGGCTTGGGAACAAAATTGGGATTTTGCTGCCAATCCCACATACGGTTTTGTGGTGGATACTGGACATCATAGGCTGGTTGTACGGTGGTTGCGCTCCCTACTTGTATGCTGAGGCTCACAATTCCTATAAAGACTTAAAGGATCGATCCCAAGGGCAATGGTTTACCTGAACCAAAGATTAAGAAGCCTACAGTAGAAAAAAAGTCACCAGCTATTATACCAACATGTCATCAGTGTGGTGGTATCGGACATAAACGTCCAGATTGTCCTTCCAAGAAAATAGAGAAAGTTGGTAGATGTTTGTTGACGGTAATGACCAAGCACCTTCTGTCCCGGACAGTTTATGTAAAAAAGTCCCCGACATTTACGTGACATGGATTACGTGCCTTTTTGGGTGAAAAATAAAGGGGGTTAAAAGGGGGAAAAGGGGGGTTATTAAAGGGGAGGTTTTTTTAAAACAAATGTTAAAAAAAGGGGAACCGGGTTAATTTTATAAGAAAAGGGGAAAAGGTTTTATTCCCGGGGATTAAACCCCCACCCTCGGGGGGAAAAGGTAAAGGCATTAGTTAAATTTTGGGGGAATAAAGAACAGATCCAATTTTCCCCTAAATAAAAAAGTTAAAAACCAAATAAAAGGGGAATTTTTTTTGGGGGTTTTTAAGAAAAAAGAAAGGGAAAAAGGTAAAAAAAAAAAGGGGGGAAAGGGGTTCCCAAATGGACCAAAAGGTTGGGAAAAGCATGAAGAAATTTTAACCCCTTTAATAAAAAAGGGGGAAAAAATAAGAAAATTTAAAGGGGTAAGGTTTCAGTTAAAAATTTGGTAGGGGGGTTAAAAATGGGGAAAGGGAAGGTATTGGTTTGGGGATGGGGGAATTTTTTGGGGAATTTTTTAAAGGGTTGAGGAAAAAAAAAAGGGAGGGGGGGGGCGGTTTAATTTCATGAAACTGGCCAGGGGGGGGAACCCAAACTTTAGGGGGAAGAAGAGCGAATGAAAGGGTGTGGGGGGGGTAAAAGGGGTTACGTAAAAATTAAAGGGGGGGGTTTAAAGAAGCGGGAAACTGAGGGGATCATGACAAAAAATGTTAAAACGGGGGGGTTTATTTTTTGGGAGGGGTTTGGGTTTTTTTTTGTTTAAAAAAAGGGTATAAAAGGGGAAAGGGAAACCTAAATTTGGGCGGAGGGGAAGTAAAAGTCCCTTTAAAAAAAGGGGGGGGGGGCCCAAAAAAAAGTTTGTAAAAATTATAGAGGAAAAAGTTTACGGGAGTATCCGGGAAAAGGGTGTACGGTAGGGTTTTAATTGAAAGAATTAAGGGGAAGACAGAATGAAGGGTTGCGAAAGAGCAAGGAGGGTTTTAGAGGGGGGTAGGGATGTGTAGATCAAGTGGTTTTCATTTAAGCATATTTTGTACAATTTTTTTAGATAAAAGGGAAAAAGTTTTTAATTTCATTTTTGGATTTTAAAAAGGAAAATTTTATAGATGGATAGGGGACAATTTGGGGGATGCCCGTAAAGAGGGTTTTTAAAGAGGATAGTGAGGCTCAGGTTAGGGGGTGTAGAAAAAAGGGAGGGCTTCTTCCCCGGTAAAAGTTGGTCTTAGACCGGGGTTGTAAAAGTCACCCTGGTTGTGTAATATATTTTTAGATGGGGTTGTAAAAGAATAAAAAGTAGGGTGTTCGGGGGGGAGGAGGGGGGGGATTAAATTATGGGAATCAAAAAAAAATGGGAAATTTACACCCTTTTCTTTTTGCTGGTGAAAATGTGGTATGGGAAGATTCTAAAGAAAAATTGCAAAGGTTAGTGGATTAGTTTGGGGGGTGTTTGTAAAGGGAAAAGTTGGAAAAAAGAAAAATAGGAAAAAGATAAGGATGAGGGATCAAAATGATTTTAGAAAAAAATTGGGGTTTAAATTTTGGGGAAAAAGGGGATGGGAAAAAGTGAATGTTTTTAGATTCTTGGGAGTTGAGTATCGGCGGAGAATTTATGAAGGGTGAGGTTAATCAAGGGAAATTTTGAGGGAAAAAAAGGGGAGTGGTGCGTTTTGGGGATATTTGGGGGTTTAAAAAACTTTTTCTATGGGGGCAAAAAAGGGAATTAAAAGAAAGTAAAAGTACAACCCAAACCCCCTTTTTATGGGGGTGAAGTTTGGGTTTTGAAACACAGGAGGAGGGGGTTGGGGGCAGTGGGGAAAGTCCTGTCTAAGGGCAATGGGTGGTTTTTAAAAAATTTTGCAGAAAATTCGGAGTGTGGAAATTTGGAGAAGGTGTGGAGTTAATAAATTTTTTGTCAGAGGCTGAAGGGGGTGTTGAGGTTTGGTTTTTGGGCATTTAGAGAGAATGGGTCAAAATTAAAAAATGACCCCTGGGGAGCATTTAAATCTGTAGAAAAGGAAAAGGGGGGTAGGGGGCGTTCCCCCGGGAAAAAGGGTTTGGGAAAGGGGGGGTAAGGGGGGTTTTGGGCGGGGAGGCTTGGATTTCCCGCAGGCGGCATGAGCGTTTTTTGATAGGAGTTTAATGGGGTTTGGGGCCTGACGATCTGTTGGAGTGTGAGCAGGGTAATATTTAGGAAGGGGGTTCAGGGAAACCGGTTATTTTTTTTTATTGCCCCTTTAGTCCGGGGAAAAGGGGGAAATACAATGCCTGCACCCTAAAGGAGGGGGGTTTGGGATATTTGCTTTTTTGGGGGGATATTTTTTGTATCTTTATACAAAATGCTTCTAAACTGGGTTTTGTTCTGAGCCCCCTCTGCAAAAAATATTTGGGAAAAGGGGGTGAAAGTGTTTAATGATTAAAATTTTTTTTTTTTTGGGGTTTTCCTTTTTTTTTTTGGGGCACCCTGCCTCAGTGGGAGACGACTGACTTTTTGAAAAAAAAAAAAAAGACATTTAATGTGCCAAAGAGTGATTATTAAATATTTAAACGCTTATAATTAAACCCCGAAAGTTTATGGGTTTTGTAAAATGTTTCTTTTTCATTTAATTTTTAAAAAAAATAGTAGAATTTAAAGAAAATGTCTATATTAACCCTTAAAAAAAGACCTTTTAAAGTGGCAAACAGGTTGGGTTATTAACCCCTTTTGGGTGTCGCGGCCCTATAATACGGGCTTAAAGAGGTACCGTGTTTTTAGTATATATAAGACTCTTTTTTTCTAGCCGTTTTAAATTTAAGCAGGAGAAAACTGGGAGGCCCCATTTGAGAGAATGGGTTTTGTTGGTCATTTTTCACCAAATTTAAAAAAAAACCTGGAGCAAGCAGTGCATAAAAAGAAAAAAAAAATCCGACTTTTTTTTTAATTAAAAAACCGATTTGGTTTGGGTTTTTTTTCGTAAAATTTATGGGTTTTTTTCCGTTTTTTTTTGGTCTATTTGATAGAAAGGAAAACATAAAAATAGAAATAAGGTGATTTTGATTTATTTTTAAATAAAAAAAGGAAAACCCAGAAAAAGGGGCCCCCAAAGTAGGGGAAATGTTTTGATTTTTTTCCCCAAAGTTCAAAAAAAAACAAATGATGCCATTTTCCCAAAAAATGTTCCAATAGCCATTCTAATATGCAATCAAGAATTTGGGGTTTAGTTATTTATACAATAAATTTTTGGATGCAGTAGCTGTATAATAGTAAGTCCCTTTTATTTTTGTTTGAATTTAAAAAATTTAAAATAGAAAGCAAAATTTTATCAGAGGGGGGCCCGGAGACATGATGTGAGGGAAAGAAAATGTTATTTTAAAGCCCGGAATGTCTTTTCATTGGTTTTTTCTGGAACCCTTTTTTTGAAATTGTTTTAAATTTTTTTTTTTTTTTAAAGGTTTTTTGTGAAATTTGGGCCCAAAATTTCAAATTTTTGACCACATTAATTTGGTAGTTGAAATCGGTTAAAAAAGGGCATTTTCCCTTTTATCAAACGATAGAAAAAAATGGGTTCCCAAAGAAATAAACTTTTTGGGTTTGGGGGACCCGGAAAAATGGAATTTTGCCGAAAATAGGGCTCAAATTTGGGGGGGAAAAATTTCCCATTTTTTAAAAAGCGCCCATCGCTTTAAATTCGCGAGGGGCAAAAATTCCGTCGTTTTTTTCCCCAAATTTCGTTTTTTTTTTTTGTCCCTTTTCAAAACGGGGAAAAAATTCCCCCCCTTTCTAAGAATTTTTTTTTTTTTAAAAATTTTTCGACACCAGGGGAAAACCTCCGGGTTGGGGGGGTTTCGACAGTCAAAGGGGGTTTAAAAACACATTGCATGTTTATGTGCTTTAAACATGTTTCTTAAAAATTTTGAAGATTAATGAGGGAAATTTAAAGGAAATGTCTTTTAAAATAAAATAAGACATTTAAATTACGGGGGATTATTATTAAAAAAATGTCCCCACAAAAACATTGCTTTTTTTTATATCATTAAAAGTTTTTTTTTTGGGCCCTTGGGTTTTTATTTTTTCATTGCCAATTGAGTAAACCCCAAAAAACAATGGGTTGAAACAAAATGGGTTTGGGAATTTTTAAGCAGAAATTCCTCACCGGCCCCGAAAACAAAGTCAAACTGGGCGTGCAAGCGGCCCCAGCCGGCGGTTTGGCGAGTCCCAAAAGGGAAAAAACCAATTAAAGGCTGATAACTTTGGGGCTGAAAAAAAAAGGTCGATAAAACCCGGGGGGCCCACTGTAAGCTTATCCTTTTTTTTCCCCAAAAAATTTGGGACCACTAAAACAACCCTTCAAATTTTTTGTTTTTTTTTTTTTTTTGGGCGATGTAATGTACAATTTGCCCCGCAAGTAATTTAAGGGGGCCTTCCTTTTGCCAAGAGAATGGAATGAATTACTATTTAAAATTTAAAGAAACCCGGTGTCCCCCCAATTGCCCCTGGGTCCTTTTTAAAAAATTTTTTTTGGCTAGAGATTTACTTTAAAAGAAAAAACCCTTTAGTCACCTTAAATTTTTTTTTTGAGATATGAAAAAGTATCATAATTTAAAAAAATCCCGTGTACAGGGTCAGTTTTTTACTATATTTTTAAAAAGGGAAATAAAATAAAAAAAAAAAAGTTAGGATGTATGAAAGTAATCACTGAAACTACTTAAAGTTTTTATTTAAAAAAACTTTCCATATTTTACATAAAAAAACAAAACCTAGGCAAATTTTTTTAAGTTTCACCATCAGCAATCACTCAAACAATTCATCAGGTTAAAAAAAAATTAGAATTCCCCTGCAGAGGGACTAAAAAAAAAAAAAATTTTTTTACTCCAAATACAGGGAGGGGGAAGCCATAAGGGGGCCCGGGTTTTTACCTGATCCCGTGCCCGTGGCTTGTAGTAGGGCAGCTTTGTACAAAAGATCATCACAGAAAAACAATAAAGTTTATCGTTTAAAATTAAAAATATTGTATGCAGGAAAAAAAGCTGTATGGTGAAGTTTTCCAGTATATAAAAACAAATTGTCCCAAATCAAAAGAAAATGGGGCTTTAAAAAACTGCTTTTAATTTTCCCAACAAGGGAAACAAGCATAAGTTTTTTTTCCATATAAAAATGATCACTAAAAATGAACGAAAATTTTTAATGAATGGGGAAAAAAAAACTTAACTACTAAAAAAAATTGGGGGAATTGTTAATGGAAAAAACGGGAAATAAGGGGTTAGTATGTTTGGGAAAAGACAAATTTTTAACATTTTTTAATAATTTTTAACTGTTAAAAATTTCTATTTTTTCCGAAAAAAGTTAGTTTCCTTGCTTCCACCACAAATATTCACCAGAATCAGTTTTTGTGTGTAAAAACCCTTAACTTAGCAGTAAAGTAACACTTGTCTTCTCCACAAAACTTAAAACTTAAAACAATAACTGAAAACCCCCCCCATTACCCCTAAAAATACAATTGGGTTAAGTGTTAAAGGATTGGGAGGACAAAAATTTTTTCAAAATTTTCAAGTTTTAATAAAACAGTCTCTTTGATACAAAAGATAATTATCATTTTTTTTTCCCTTTTAATTTCATGTATTTTTAAAGCTGCAACCCTCCAAAACAAAAAAACACCCTGGAAATGAATAATTTTCAGTTCCATGCCCAAGTGTACAAAAAACCCTGGAAGGCAATAAGTTGATTGATAACTACCACTTTTTTTGAATATACTGTTTTAAAAAAGTTTTTTGTGATGGGGTTTTTAAAAATTATTACAGCAATATTTAATGGGTGGGAAAAAATTTAGATAAATGTCTGGGGACTTAGAAAAGAAAATCACAACAATAGGCTGGGGGTATACTTTGGCTGGGGTTCATATTTCTTAAACACTAAAGATATTTGTTTATCCTTAATGATATGCATATAGTAGGGAGGGCTTGTCTTTTAAAGTACCCTACAGAAAAGAAAGGTTTTTGTTTGGGTGTAATGGGTCCCCAGGTGAGTGGGGGCCCAATAATGGGGAAATGGTCATTTCTAAGCAATTATTAAGGGAAAAAATGGGAAAAAGGGGATCCCCGTAAAAAAGATGTGACGGTGTTTCCTATCCCAAAAGTCGGACTAATACCTGTCCCGAAACAGCAAGGGGGGCTTCCCCAAAATCCCACGGAACAAATTTTTTGCATGACCTACTTAAAAAATGGGGCCTTTCTCGCCTGTGATGTCATTTTCAAAGGTTCACCTCATCTCTACTCCAGTATAAAAAATTTTGGCCTCAAGCCTTTAAATTCAGGTTTGGGATTCCCAACACCTATCAAGGATAGGAACTAAAACTTTAAAAAAACCTCTCCCTCTTTTTTTAATGCTTGACTCGAGAAATTTCAATAGCCTGAAGCCTTTTGCACAGCCCCCGATACTTCAATAAACCAAAGTTTTTGATTGGTCTTTATTTCTTTTACCAAATTTAAAAAGTGCAAAAATTTCAGTACGGGATCTAACCTTTCATTGCAAAGAAAAAGTTTATCTTATTCGGGAAAAGCACCAAAAATTCATTTTATCATTAAAACGTTTTTAATGGGGGATTATTTTAAATACTTAACTTTAAGAAAAAAAAAAATTAAATTGTTTTCATTTAACAAAAAATTTTTTGGTTCTCAAAAAGTTCAAAAAAAGAGGTTCCTTATTTAGGCACTAGTTTTAATTGAATTTGGGTTGGGAATTAGGGTTAACTTCCACATCCCCCCAACTACTATAACCCTTTACCCCAAGTATCCCTTGTTAAAAAATAATATTTATAAACTGTGGTGGTATGTTGTTTACAGGGGTGCCAGGTTAAAATGGCCTCTTTGGGAAAAAGGTCCATTTTTCCCAAAACCTTAGGAAAATTTTTAACTGGTTAATCCTCCTTAAATTCATTTATTTTTTATTCCGAAATAATGCTAAATAATTTTTCCTAAAATTTATCAAACTGTAAACCCTTTTTCCAGTTTTCATATCTAAAATGCCCATTATTGGAATTCTTCCAAATTTTGTATGTAATAACCCTAGTCCTCCACACCCAAATCAGGTTTATTTTCCCTTAACTCCCAGAAAACTAGTTTTCAATCCCCCAATCTTCCTGAAAACCTTTTCCCTTCAATTTTCTGGAATCAGTGGGGGTTTGGGCATACTCCAGAGGGCCGGGTGTACTGAAAGCATGAAGGAACAACTTTTTTCCCTTAAAATTTTTAAACCCTTTAAACTTCACACCCCTTTTTCTAAACTCATTCTAGGTTGAAAATTTTTGGAAAAAAAAAAAAAATTTTTTTCTATGAAATGATAGAAAATCTTTTCCAAAAGGTAATGAAACCAAAAGCCAAATTTGGTCAAAATTTTTCAGGGAATTTAAATGCTTCCGCAAATTTTGGGCAGTCTAGGTAAAAAATGCATCCGGAGTTTGAGCCCTGTTTTTGGGTTAAAATTCCCCCGTTGTTCCAGTTGACCAAACTCATAGCTATTTCTTTAGAACTTTTCCTTTTTTTTCCATCTTTTTGATTTACAAAAACCCCCCTTTTACCAATCTAAACAAACCCCATAAAGTGGTCAACATTGGAATTTTGGGGCCAAATTTTCATGAAAATTAAAAAAGTTCCCAAATTTAAAAATGGGGTCCCAAAAAAAACAATTAAAACAATCCTCTGTTCTTTTATTTCAAAAATCTCTGGGGCCCCTTTTTAAAATTACATTCTTTCTATTTTTATTTTTTTCGTACAAAAAAAAATACAAAATTTACTGTTTGCAACTACTGCTTTTAATTGTAAAAAAGGGAAATAAAAAATATAAATGCACTATGAAAGATTTTTGACTCCCCAAATTAAGTTTTTGGGGATGGTGGTGTGATTTGCTTACCCTGAACATTTTTTAAAAATCGAAAAATTTCCGCTCCCTTTTGAGCTCAATTTCAAGGTCTTTTTCATCGTGAAAGTAATCAAAAAACACTCTTTTTCCCTGTAATTTTTTTTTCCTTTTTAATCACCCGAAAAAACCCATACAAAGAGAATACAACATAAAACTATCATAAAACATACCTAAAAAAGTCAGCTTTTAAAAACCCAAAAAAAAAAAAAAACCGGCCCATTTTTTTTTTTTTTCTAAATTGCGTGCTCCCGGTTTTTTTTTTTTTTTTTTTTTGGGGGGCACAAAAACCCCAAATTCCTCACATGGGGGCCCAAACCACCTTTTTCCCCTTAAATTTTGAACCGCTAAAATTTTTATGAGTAAAAAAAAAATTAAAACGTCAAAAAACAGGGGTGTGAAAGACTTATTTTAAAACGCCTAAAAAACACCAAAGGGTTAAAAAAAAATCAATCTGCCCCTCCTATTTCTTACTAGTTATTTTAAGGCAACAGGGGTTGGGGGGGTATTTTCGAAAAAACACTGCTCAGCCAAAGTTATAATTCATATTTTAAATTTGATACAAAAATAGGTGTATCTGACAAAATATTTTTTTTGTGGTTTTTGGTAAAAAACTTTGTTTTTAGTTTCCCTTTTTGGTTAGTTTTAAGTAAGGTACGTTTAGCCTAATAAAACATGTGCAAAAATTTGGAATACTTTGATACAAAATGTTTCAAACTGTCTGAAGCTTCATAAATTCAAAAAAATTTGAAATAAAATTAAACTTTTTAAAAATAAAGCTTCAGTAGATGAAAAGAAAAAAGTGGAGAGATATTTTTTGTTTGAAATCAGCCTCTTAGACTAATGCAAAAGCATGCGACCCCGGGCAAATCGCACATGAATTCATTTTCCCCACCTGGGACCCCCTTTAAACTGCCCCAAATGTAATCTACGTTCACCTGCGGGGCGCTCAAAATTTTTTTAAAAAAAAAGAAAAAAATTTTTAAAATTAAAAAAGGGCATTTTTTGTATAAAAAAAAAAAAAAAATTTTTTTTTTAGGCCCATTACTTACCGAGAAAACAAGACCGTGAAGTTGGCTCGGGGGTTTCCGCCGGACACAACATCCAGCCCCCCGGCTTGCAAAAGTGTTGCCGATTTCCCTTTTTTTCCTTTTTTAATTTTAATTTATTTAATTTTTATTTTTCTGATAATTAAATTTATAAAAGTTTTATGAAATTTTAAGCCACTAATATTATGTACTGAAATATTTCTTTAAATTGTAACCAAACAAATGACAGGTTTAACATTTTTTACCTGCCCTGGTCATTTACTATTTTCTAAAATATATACAAAGTAAATTTTTAGGGCCCCCGCAATGTTTTTTGACAAGCTGGAGTACAAAACTTTCCCTTTAATGGGGTTATGACAAGGGGCAGATAAGTGACAATTTTATTAATGTGCCCTGCTGGAGGGAAACCCCTTCCCTTTAATGTTTTTTTCTCTTGCACACAAACAAGGTTTTTTATGTCCCCTCTGTACAAATTTTCTGTCTGCTTAAACTTCTTGTGTGTGTTCCGGAGTTTACCTGGAGAAAAGTTCCGGGAGTCAACGCCCCCCGGGGCCCCGTCCCGTGACCAGGCCCCCCTTGGGGGACAGAGCCCGAAACCCAGGCTGTTTTCCCGCTGGCTGGGAACCCCAAACCAACGTACGAGCCACAGCCCGGCTGATCCGGAACGACCCTTTTTGGTGCTTATCCCGTGCCAGCTTGGGAAACTGCCAGGGGGCTGTTGGGATCCCCCTTATGTGTGCTGGGAGGAAAATTTTAACATTCCCCGGGGGGCCCCCCCACACTTTTTGTATGGTCCCCTTAAAGTGCAAGGAAACACCCCTGCTTTTCCCTTGGGGGGATGGTGCATTTGTCGCCAAGGGTTTTTTTCTTTTCGTAGTGGGGGTGATTTTTCCCTGGGGCAAGTTCGGGAAATAGGGCCCTTTTTAGGTTTTTTCCCGGGGTATATTTAAACATGTATCTCTCCCTCCTGCTTTCCAGGGAAACAATTTAAAAAACCTTTAAACCTCCCAGTAATTGAGGTGTTTTTTTCTCCTTATCGAGCCGGAAAGTTCTCCCGTACATTTTTTAGGGCGGGCAATTTCACCGCCCTTTAAAGGTGCGTTAGTTTTGCCAAAACACCCGCCAGATAGAAAAAAGTGACCTGAAAGGTGTCATCATGGGCTTGGCCTCCCTAGTTTTGAATTTTTTCCCTTTTCCATTTTCAAAGAACGGGCCTTTAAAAAACATGGTTTTAAAAGGGGAAAGGGTAGCAAGTGATTTTTGATGAATTGCACTGCTTGGGTGGGGAACCTTTCCTTTTTGTTTTTTCCTTACACAAAAAACATCTCTGTTCTCAGGCAGTGGCCTTTGAAACCTGTTGGTTTGTGGTGTAATGGGCTGCTCCCCGATTGCTGAGCAAAATACACTGCTATTATTTTTCAACATTGGGTTTTTTTTATGTCTTTATCTACACTGTAAGCACTTGGGCCCGGAATTTTTGGGTTACCCTAGGTATTTCTTATGCATAACGTATTTATAGTAATGAAGACAGAGATACAAAGAACAGGAATAGACAGACAGCCAAAGCCAGCGAAATGCATAAGGAACCCCTGCACCGGCCTACTGGCCCTGCAAAGCAGGCCCTGTCACCCCCCACTTAACCAATGACCCACCTAGCGGTCACATCCACTGAAAGGAGCAGAAACTGACCCAATAAAAAGCAGTCAAGCCCAAACTCGCACCTACCCACACCCCTCAGGGCTTTTATCTAACCTTTTTTTATTTTTCCCTTAGAATGCGGGTTAAATGACGCATCAGTGAATCACGGTTTTTTTGCTCTAGCTGGCACTCGGTTGAACTAGTGCCCCCAAAAGGGACTAAGGGGGTCTCCGATTTTTTTTCAAGTGGCACACTGAGGCACAACCCATTTTCATGTCCAGACGACTCAGGCCCACTGCACCCCCAAAATTTTAAGGAATAAAAAAAAACTTGTCTACTTTTTGGGGCCCACCCACGGAACGTATATCTACTGGGACAGTTTTAAGATTAAACCCCTAAAAATAAATTTTCTTTTTTTCTCAACTGCTAACAAATGTTTAAAATACCACTTCCCAGGGGCCCCCCCCACCATGAATTCATCTCCAAGCGCACACTTCACTTTCCAGTATAAATTCTGGCCAATTTTTTCGGCTTTTGGGTAAGACTGATTTTCTTTTCAACGAGAGAAAGGGCTATTACACCAACTACCTCCCCTACTTTATCTTTTACCAAGGGTGATGTCCCAAAGGGAATTTGTTTTATTTTAACGATGAAGCCTGCAGTGCTGGCAAAAAAGTTTCAACAAAAAAACCGTGTTAACAACTACCATCAAGTTTTCATTATTATATAAATATAATGGGGTTTGGGTTTAATTACAGGGTTAACAAAATCTTTCCCAATACACCTAACCATCCCCCTCCATAACATAAAAAATTCATCTACAACAGTACTTTCATCTGAAAAGCAAAATGTAATATTAATAAATGAATGTCAGTGGGGGACTGTTTTGTTTTTCTTGGAATGCCAAGGTTTTAAATCATGGCCGCTGATAAAATATGGGGCTTTTTTTACCACATATGTCCTACTTGGGAAAGTAGTTTTAAATGGTTAATATATCCTAACAAACATTTACACTTTTTTTTTTAAATTTCCAGAAAAAATCTGCAAAAAACATTTATTATTATACACCTTAAAGATAAATTATCACAAAGCTCAGCAAAACAACTGTTCTCCATAATGACCATGTAAAATAATGCATATACTTAAAAATAGCGGATATGTGGAACTTCTTACAACGACAGCTCTGATGTCCATACATAAAAATGTGACGAAATTCAGCATGTGAGACAGCCCTAATTTATACCTATACCAACCTAATCAATCATCTGCCCAAAGGGAAAAACCAACCATTTTTATAGTGTAAATACTGTTGCTAAATTTTTTATACACTCAAATGATAAATCTGTACTGTATGAGAGTTTTTTCACCATGTAAAAAATGTAAATTCTTAGGGCAAATCAAGAATAAGAGACTTACGAATCCCAGCAGAAATAAACTAAGTTGATGCTTACTCCGCATCACGCAAATAAGAGCAAAAAACAGAATTCTCATGTAATGTTTTAAAACGAACTAAAAGAGATTCATACAGTACAATGCAAATTTTAAAATTTTATTTATAAGGAATCCAAGTGTTCAAATATAAAACTATGTATAACATTATATTTAGAGGAACACTAAAAGATTAAGGTAATACAGTGTCTAGGGAAATTTGGGGGTAATAAATTTTGTGAAATTGGGAAAATAGTTCCCAAATTTCTTTTCATCAAGAGCCTTTGATAATAAATTATATGGCCTGCAGGTGTAAACCAAATCAATGTCTGGTTGGATGTACTTTTCTCTGGCTTTTTTTTTTAATGTTACTGTGCTATGTCAAGCAAATTTTATACACTAATCAAACCCCTTAGGGAAGCTATTAATTCATTGGGGGGAGCATTAAATTCATAGAGGTCATACATCACCTTTGAAATAGGTAACTTCATTTCCATAGCTAAAGAGCCCTTCACTGTCAAGCCACTCAAACTGTTACATCCAAGTGAAGCATTTAGTAAGCTATAAGGGTCCATAACAGCCCCAGGAGGAAAAGGGGAGGATTCAGATTTGATCAAGGAATTGGATCTGCTCTCCCCTTCCTTATGGGTTTAGCACTTAGTTATGATTATAATAATAATCTTCCCTTCCCTTGATTGAACCTGAGTTTCTTTCCCCTTCCCTCAGTAATATATAAAAGTGCTCAATCCAAGAAAATGAAGCGCCTGCCAGTTCCCCCTCCCCT
>NW_026506450.1:0-21623 GCF_026875155.1 Cherax quadricarinatus
TTAAGATCCCATGAACTAAAAGGGACTGCCCTTCTAGCATCCACCTGTTACTTTTTTCGTAAAAATTTAGTCAGTACCCTTTGTCCAATTATCCATTAGAATTCAATAAATTTAATAGTGCTTCAGGATTACAACTGGTACTACAAACTAGAAAATTAAAATTTAATAAAATTTATTAATAACGTCTAGAGGTATAAGATCAAAGTAAATTAAATTAATAATAATCAAAATAATAATAATTCACTTCTTTCGTGTACAGTAGTTTTGTGCTGAAAGCACATATCGCATATTTATGTGTTAATTACCATCTGGTACTTTAAAATATTTAATAATACAATATACAAATAAGTTTATGTGTATGTGTGTAAGTGCTCTAAGTAGTTCACTATGTCTCACGACTCGACTAAACTTAAACAAGTGACTGACAAAGTCCTCACATAAATAACTACTTCTTGACCAACTGGCAATCAGAACAGTCTGCTTAAAACAATAAAAAGAATGCTAAGCCCAAATAGCAATATAACAAGCAACTGCGACACAATCGGGAAATCAAGGAGATAATATAAAGACACTAAGTAGGGACCATCTGCAGATCCTCCACCAAAGTCACCAAACTCCCATACTACTGAATCTAAGTTCAGCATAAGAAAATCCCCGACTGTGACAGTACACAGATACCAGTACAAATTAGGTCAGAAGCTACAGCTCAGGACCTGAGTTGCTCAGAGTGTCTATGCGACACACAACCTCAGTACAACGTCGAAAATAACTAAGTCTATACAATGTTCTGTGAATAGAGTCTCCAGAACCAACAACAATAATAAGACACAGACGATCTTCCAACAAGGGCCAATAAGGGAAATTTAGGCACGTCTTGTCTAGAATACGTCCAACCACCAAGCGAGTCTAGACCAGACTGAATACTTCAGGCAAGGTGTGATCACCACCCCTCGATCACGTGATAGCTCCGTGGACGGTTGCTGCTCAGCAACAGAGAAGCCGGCAGAGTAACGAGCAATGAGCGATAATTACAGTAGTTAGACAATCAAGACGAACTATATAGGAGCACATAATATTATATGAATGTTACATCCTACCTAACAACATAACTAAGTCAAATAATAATATAAAGCAATATATTTACGATTTAGCTATTATCGCAAATATAAGCAATATAAAATTATATGAAAAGGTAATATACATTATATACATATACGTAATATACATCATATACATTGTGACCCATTCAGGGGTTGCAACAGTTCCGGTACCTTAATAAGAAATCGTTGAATACACTGTACACTGTGTACGTCAGTCCCATACTGGAGTATGCAGCACCAGTTTGGAACCCACACCTGGTCAAGCACGTCAAGAAATTAGAGAAAGTACAAAGGTTTCCAACAAGGCTGGTTCCAGAGCTCAGGGGGATGTCCTACGATGAAAGGTTGAGGGAAATCGGACTGACGACACTGGAGGACAGAAGGGCTAGGGGAGACATGATAATGACATACAAGATACTGCGTGGAATAGATAAGGTGGACAGAGAAAGGATGTTCCGAGAGGGGGACACAGAAACAAGGGTCACAATTGAAAGCTGAAGACTCAGACGAGTCACAGGGATGTTAGGAAGTATTTCTTCAGTCATAGAGTCGTCAGGAAGTGGAGTAGCCTTTTAAGTGACGTAGATGGAGGCAGGAAACCATACATAGCTTTAAGACGAGGTGTAACAAAGCTCAGGAAGCAAGAGAGAGAGAGAGAGAGAGCAGAGAGGAGAGAGAGAGAGAGAGAAGAAGAGAGAGGCCCTAGTAGCGATCAGTGAAGAGGCGGGGCTGAATCTCGACCCCTGCAACCACAATTTGGTGAGCACATAGGGAGTGAACCTAGTAGCGACAGGCAAAGAGGTGGGCTAGGAGCTGTAACTGACCCCTGCAACCACACACACACATACACTTATATACACACACCAAACATGCAATAAGATCACAGTAAAACATCTCCCTAGATAATTGAGAAATAAACAAAAGCCCTTTAAATTTCACTATTTTTCGCAGTTGTTGTTATGCACACAAACTATATTACTTGCTTACATATGCATAGTTTATGAATACATAAACAAATGTACTCATACACAGGTAATAATAAGTATACCAGTTACACATGACCACATTTTCATAATTCTATGTCTTCATATGTTACAATGGTAACAGTAAACAATAACAACGGGCACCAACAATGGTAACAGCAACAATAACAACGGTACCAGCAATGGGCAACAACAATTGGTAGTAGTAGTTGTCGAAGTCGTGAAGTTATGTACATGTTCCTCAGAATCAAGATTCCATGATGTTGCAAACATCATGGAATCATGATTTGAGGACATGTACATACCTTCACGACTACGGACAACTACTACTAATAACCCCCTCTATTTGGGTAGGACCATACTTCCAATGGGGAATCCCGCCTACCAGTGACTATGCCCTCGTCTGCTACCCGTCCCATTTCCACCTGGCGTTAGTATATAAGCGTCAGGCGCCTCTGCTTCTGACTTCAGAATCTCCACGATACGGTGCTCTTCGCACCCCATCTCTAGGTTGAGGGATATGATCTATCTCATCTTCTTGGACATAGTTCTACTGTCTTCAGTTATGTCCTGGAATTTGTATTGTAAAGCCACTGGATGTCGAAAACGTCTACAATAAGATACCCAGATGTTGCATTATGTGTCTTAATTTCATTTGTCTGTATTGTGTACCATTCTTGTACAACAAACAACATTTAACTATAAAAAACGTATGAAAACAACAATAGCAAACAAACGGTAATTAAACAACTGTAACAATATCAACGTGTTAAATTAAAACCATAACCACCTCCCCAAACAAGCACCAACACTACATTAAAAAAACCATCATAAACCAGACCGGCTAAACCACCCAGGCTCGTGCTAGATTCTTCCGGAAAACTTCATCCATAGTCTCAAAATTAATTTCGAGGTGTGGTATGTGGATCGTCTGTTAGAGATGAAATACGACGAGGTTTCACCAGTGTACATGAGCATGGCGATCCCTCGAAAAATGTGCGAGCCCTGAGGGGGAAAAGAGAGGTTGGTTTCATCCTTTTATGGTTGCTACTTTTTTGTTTTTGCTGGATCTCTTACAGGGTCGGGAAGTGCGTTGTTAGCTGTGTGTTGTGGTGGGTGCTCTCTGTGTTCTGTGTTGTGGTGTTATTTGATGGTTGTCTGTTGTGGTATGTTCTGGTGTGTGTTGTGTGTTGTGCTGTGTTGTGGTGTGTTGTATGGTGTGTTGTAGTGGTATATTGCGTGATGTGTTGTGTGTTGTGGTATGTGGTGTGTGTGTTGTTGTGTGTAGGAATTGTTGTGTGTAGTGTGTTGTGGTGTGTAGTATGTTGTGGTGTGTAGTGTATTGTAGTGCTGGTGATGTGTTATTTGTATTGCAGTATTAGTGGTGGTTTGTTGGTACCCCCCCCAACTACCTAACTATCCATGGCTATAATTTTTCCTCCACCCATAAGATCTCTATGTCTTTTTCAACAATAACATATTCATTTTCAAAAAAGCCCCAATTTCTCAATAACCTCAAGGACAATGACCCATTTTCAATTATGACAGGAAACTGATGGATGATCTAATTTTATCTGGCCGCATGGCGGAAAACCTGAATTACTGGTTTCTTTAAATTTCAAAGTTTTCATTAATCTAGGGAACAGTGACTTTCCTGGTGTTCAGGAAGAACATGATTAGATTGTGGATATGTTTTCCTTCAAATTGCAACAAGAAACCTTTTTTTACGATATAAAATGGAAAAAATCCAAAAAAAAAAAAAAAAAAAAAAAACTAATCAACGGTTCCAATAATGGAACTTTTTGTGTCTGAAACTTCCCAGCAGATTTCAATGGTGGAATTCATCAACACGTTTATCGAGAACTTTTATGGGGCAAAAAACTCACACTCAAATGTTCAGGGGTGTGAGTTTTGCATCATAAACGTGAGATTATTTAGTCAGCGATGGTCTCCGTAAAATGATCCATTAATTAATAAACTGATTTAACGAAAATATTTGTCAAAAATATATATAATTAGAAATATGTATGCATTGTAAGTATCAGGCAGAGGACATATGATACACAATTAGAACAGGTTCTTGGTAGAACCATACAGTTACTGCTAGTCTGAGGATAAAAATGTTACCTGCAGCTCGTTCGCACCACACATAATCCTCCCGCTATTGCTTCTTCCTCTTTCACATTATTTAATCTCGTTAGTTGCGCTACTGAGATTAATTTAGGAAACAATCTAGGTTAAACGTTAAATAAACGAATATATAATTCCTGGTATTGTTTGCGATCCGTTTAGAAACGGAATGAAAACACGGTAGACAACGTACGACTATCATGAAGATGTGTACTGACAAGTCTACGGTCACCACCCGCCACATTTCACTACTAAGGAGAAATAGGCCTCACTGTTATTTTTCGTCTCTTGTTCGGTCTTTTTATTTTTTTTCCTTCTCTCTGCCTGTCTTCTGATTTTCTTCCTATTATCGTAGCATAATAATGGTCAGTAATTACCGATATTTCTTCTAAGGTTCCCCCTCAAGTTAAATACAAATTAGAACTGAGTGGGAAGCTGCATGACTCCCATGAGAGTTAGCGCTTCACGTGCAAAATTATAATAAATCTGATGTGTTGACTACTTACGGTAATTAGGTTGTTCTGTTTATTTGTCTGGAACAGCTGATTAATATTTCACCTTTTATTTATGTTAATAAAATTGGCAAAGAAATATATAATTTTGCTGTAGGTAGGATATGTAATGTAGTTTAAATGTAGCGAAGGAAAGTTTCATGGTCTATATTAAGTTAACTACATAAACTGAATTAATTGACATTATTTTAGTCGTGATTTAAAAATTTTATAGTGGCTAATGCTTTTATATTATTTATTTTTTTATTAGTTTTTTTTTTCTAAAAACATTAACATTCGTCTTGGGTATGATGACACAAACATTCAGAACAAATGTGGTTTAGTGGGGCTACATTTCCTGAAGGAATTCGTTCATTAGACTCAATAATAGACTGCTGAGTAAAATTATCTCTGAACAGTCTTAACTTGCTTGACTATGACGACTCTACATGTAATATTCGTCTCTTCTTTTAATTAGCAGTGAGTTCACGAATTTTAAGAAACTTCAACCAAAAATGACCTAATCTATCAAGTAGCTTAACATAATTGTTTTGACAGATATTGAGAGAAGGAATGTTGGAAACATCTTCATGAGCATAGAAAGAAAATTCTTGCTGAAATGCTATGTAATTTCCACGCTCCTTATTCATGGTGTGATGTCGTGGACGATCTAGCGGCGCTTATGACATAACAAAGATCCGAAGTGAATTATCACAAGTTTTCAACAATCCTTAGATAACTAGAGATGAATCTAAAAAATACTACGGGACGTCATTTCCACAGGGAAACACATGTTGTTTTTCTAAAACTTTGAAAATCGTTTTTCAGCCAATCGATTACAGTTAGCGTTCGAAATATAATAAAAACAGAAAAGGTAAGCGTATTTGTACTTCCAGTTATGGTTAGCCTAAAACAACAGTATAGATCGTATTCCAGGTTTGTAAAATATATGCACAGTATATACATAGACATGAAATAACACAAAAACACAGTTTTTTTTTTATCCCGGACACGTCGCGTCGTCTCCCACCAAGCAGGGTGGACCAAAAAGAAAGAAAATCCGAGGAAAAGAAAATACTTTCATTATCATTCAACACTTCAAACTCATAACATAATGTCACGGTCTTTCCAGAGACGTCACATCACGACAGTTCAGTAGTCCCTCCAATTTGCCAATATCTCAAACCCCTCCTGTACAGTGCCAGGCATTGTACTTCTCATTTCCAGGACTCAAGTCCGGCTAACCGGTTTCTCTGAATTTGCCTTCACAAAATATTTACCATTGCTCACACTCCAACAGCTCGTCAAGGTCCCAAAAAACCATTCGTCTCCATTCACTCCTACCACACGCCACATATGGATTGCTGAAAGTCAAGCACCTTGCCGACAAAAAAAAAAAAAAATTTTTCACCCTTTACCCTTACCTCCAACCTCTTCCGAGGACGAACCCCTACCCCGCCTTCTTCCTTATAGCTTTTACGCTCTCCAAGTCATTCTAACTTTGACCCATCTCTCTAATGACCAAACACCTCAACAAACCTTCTTTCAGCAGTCTGACTAATACCTTTTCGTAAATCCACACCTCCTAATTTCCAGACTCAGAATTCTCTGCTTAATATTTCCAACGACATATGGCAATGCCCTTAGACAAGACATCTCCTCTGCTCCAGCCGCTCTTCGCTGCCAGCGATTTGCAACCCAGCTTCACACAGAGTGTTAGTACCACTATATACTTTTCGGTTACCCCAAAATTCCCTTCTGTGCCTCCATGGGATAACGTTTTTTGTCTCCACAGATGCCTCAAAGCACCATTCACATTTTATCCTTCATCACTTTTCATGGATTACATCATCCTTCATAAACCCATCCGCTGAAAAGTCAAATTTCCCAAATATCTGAAAACATTTACTTTCTTCAAAATACTCCCTTCTCCAATGTAATACTCCATTTTTTTCTTCTAAAACTGTTTGATACCCTCATCACCTTATTCTTATCTATGTGTCACTTTCACTTTTCTATTCTTTGCATACCTCCCAAAACACATCCACTGCATTTGCACTTTTCTTTTGAATTCCCATGATAACAGTATCATCAGCAAAACTGTGTCACCATTCCATTTAGTATTTGATTCCCCATAATTTAATCCAACTCTCTCTCTCACACACTAGCATTTACTTCTCTTTTACAAACCCCATCTATAAATATATAATAGACCATGATGACATTACACATCGCTCGTCTTATGCCCTACTTTTACGGGAAGTAATCTCCCTCTCTTACACACCCTAACCTGAGCCTACTATCCTCATAAAACCTTTTACAGCATTTAGAAATTACTACTATTCCACACACTCATGCAACATCTGCACAAAATTGCTCCTTATCTACTATATCACATGCCTTCTCTAAATCCATAAAATGCATTGAAAACATCCCTACCTTTATTAAATACTGTTCTCAAATTTGCTTAATGTAAAACCCTGTTTACACATTCCCTACCAACTCTAAAGCTCCTTGCTCGTTGCAATCCTACTCTCTGTATTACTTATAAATTCTTTCAATTTTAACTGTAATGTGCAGTTTACCTGGTATCTCAGTAAATTTATTCCCCTATAATTTTTACAATCTCTTTTGTCCCCATCCCTTTATTATAAAGAAGATATATAGCTCTCTGCTAATCCCTAGGTGCCTTCTCCTCTTTCATATCAGTTATTAAAACAAAAATACCATCCACTTCAACACTGCTTTTAACATTTCTGTTCATGATCCCGTGCATCCAGCTGCTTTTTACCCTCTTTCATTCTACTAATGCCTCAACGCACCTCCCCCCACAGTCAACATCCTGCTCTTACTAACCCCCATAACCTCCTTAAAAGATGTAGATAACCTCCCTGGCCATAAGCAGAATTTACCGCCTCCCTTTCCTTCATCGACATTTAAAAGTTCCTCAAAATATTCCCCGCAATCTTCTGTAATACCTCCATTTTCCCCATCAACAACTCCATTACTCTGTTATTAACTGACAAATCCAGTTCGTTTCTACTAGATTTCTTAACATGCACATCTCACTCCAAGATTTTTTTCTTATTTTCAGCAAAATTTCTTTCAGTGTTTCTCCCACTCTACATCTGGCTCTCCTTTTGCACTCTCTCACACCACTATCTTTCAACCATTCTTTTACTCTCCATATACTCTGCTCTCTATAAAAATCCGCTTTGAAAAGCTAGCATAAGCTAGGTTTTTCTCTTTTTAATCACAGCCCTTTACATCATCATCCACCAATCACTCGTCTTTCCTCCTGCCCCACCCTCCTATAATCACAAACTTCTGCCTCAACATTCTAATACTGCATTTTTTGAAACTATTCCCAACCCCATTCAAACCCCCCCACTACTCATAGTTACAATGGTCACGCTTTCTGCCAATAGTTTGCTTGTATGCTCACCCTCCTCTCACTCCTCCCTTAGTTATACATTTTCACCTCACTCTTACTGTTGCCGTTATCCTTCGTCCCATCTACCTCTTACTCTAACTGTAGCTACAAACTAAATGATGATAAATTATCCGTTGCCCCTCTATAAACATGTACCTCCTGGAGCCTACCCATCAACCTTTTATCCACCAATACACAATCTAACAAACTAACATTCATTACGGCTAATATAATACCTAGTATGCTTATTTATCTTCCTTTTTCATAAAATATGTATTACATATTACTCAAACCTCTACTACAAACATAGCTGAATTAGCTTCCCATTTTTATTTGCCCCAATCACGCCCAAATTTACCTGTTACTTGACTCCCTCCACAACTTTTTACTCACTTTTGCATTGAATCCCAAAACCACCAGTACTCTCTCACTTGGCTTCAAACAACTCTCCACCACTCACTATCAAGATTTCCCAAAATCTCTCTACACTTCTCTCTTCACCATGTCCATAAACACTTACTTTAGCCTACTTTTCTACATCCAAACTCCTTATTTATTCCATTATATTCCTCTTTTCCGGCCATAACTTAATCTTCAACATTATTGCCACTCCTTCTTTTACATGTTGGTACATGAGGTTTTCCAGTACTACCTCACATCATCTTAGTTCCTTTCCACGTTTCTGGGCCTTCCATGTGACTCCAGCTTTGCCATGTTCACATGAGCCCTTCGTGCCAATTCATCAGTGTATCAACCAAATTGCTCTGTTTCCCTCATCATAGTCCTTGCTTTGGCCTCCTGCTGTTCTGGTGGTGGTTTATACATCACTGCAATTACCACCTTAGGACCTCCAGACTAAAGTGGCTCCTATTATTAACTCTTTTGCCTTCTGCCTGCTGTCCTCCTCTCTCCAGCTCGCAAACTCCCATTGATTTTTCATAGCCACTCTGCCACCCTCCAACCCCTCTGTTCACTCTGTCTTTTCCTCAGTATCTCAGGCAGGGAAACTGCAAGGTCAAAAGAATGTACAGAGAACCTTTACTGCACGTATAAGTTCCATCAACCACCTTACTACTGGGATACGCCTGGAAGCACAATGACTTGTACTCACTTTAGCGCATGGGAGAGAGATGTATCAATAATTTACCACCTGTAAGAAACTGGAGGGACTGGTCCTAATCTGCACAGAGAAATCCACTACCAACGAAGCAAAAGACTTGCAGCAACGATTTCAACATACCCCCAGTGAAAGACAGCGCCCCACAGTACACTAAGAGAAAAACACCAATAAGTGTCCGGGGCCCAGACCTGTTAAACAGCCTCCCACCAGCATAAGGGGAATTACCAATGACCCCCTGGTTTGTCTTCCAGAGGGAGCTGGACCAGATACCTATTTTAGTGCCAAATTAGCCGGGTTGCAGTTCGCACGTGGACTACGTTTCGTCAGAAATAACAGGCCTCTTTGCTCAAGGCCCTGATCCACCCGGAGCATGGTCATAATACCGGGCCGTGGGTGCGCACCCTGAATCTCCGGAATACCTCCAGGTAAGCGTTCCCTGACAGTAGTTCACGGGTGGTGTAATGTCCCACTGAAGCCTCCCTGACATAACCACGGTGGTGTTATTCCCACTCCAGCCTCCCTAACAGTAGCCAACAGAGGTGTTATTCCCCACTGAGGGCCTCCCTGACATAACCACGGTGAGTATATTCCCACTCCACGCCACACCCTGACAGGTGTCCGCCACAGGGCTGTTATTCCCATTGCAGCACCCTGACCTGGATTCATGGTAGTGTTCTTATTAGTGTTCATTGTTATCGCAATAGAGTTAACATTAACAAAAATACGAAACAGCAGAACGTTCAAATTGTTCATTAGTGTAACGAGGCAGAACATAATGCACTCACTAGAGTTTAACATTAAAACAACTAATATATTCATCGCTGAGAGATCCCAGAAAGTATCCTAGTATTGCATAAACTCGGCTACCTCTGCCTTACCGTTCTTCTGTGTCACTGTACTTTCCCTGTTTTCTTTTATTCCTGCACTTGTTCTTCTGTGTTACTGTGCTCTTCTTCCTGTTTCACTGTACTGTTTCTCTGAGACACTGTACGGTTCTCCTGTGATACTGTACTGCTCTTCAGTGTTACTAACGAACTGTTTTTCTGAGTTACTCTACTGACTGTTATTCTGCATTAGTGTATTGTATTGTTCTTCTTTGCTGTTACTGTAACTGTTCTTCCGCTTTTACTGTACTGTACTGTTCTCTATGCTTCCTGTACTGTATGTTCTTCACTGTGTTACTGTACCGTACTGGTTTTCCTGTTACTGTATTGGTTACTGTTTTCATCTGTGGTATGTAACGTTCTTGTGTGTTACTGGAATGTACTGTTCTTCTGTGTCACTGTACTGTTCTTCTGTGTTACTGAATGTACTGTTCTTCTGTGTCACTGACTGTTCTTCTGTGTTACTAGGAAATGTACTTTCTTCTGTGTCACTGTACTGTTCTCTGTTTACTGGAATGTAACTGTTCTTCTGTGTCACGTACTGTTCTTCTGTGTCACTGTACTGTTGCTGTTTTACTGTACAATTCAATCTGTTTTATATAGTAACTGATCTTCTGTGTTACTGTAGCTATTATTCTATATACTGTACCCGTTTTTTTCTGTGTTACTGTATCCGTTTTTCCTGTGGTACGTACCATTTTTCTGTGTTACTGTACGGATATCTGTGTTTACTATAGATTATCGGTGTTATTGAACTATATTTTTGTTATATACTGTCTTCCTATGTTACCGAACTACTCTTCTGTTGTTTTTTTGTACTGTACTTGTTTTTCTCTGGTATTGGTACTATACTTAACTTCTGTGTTTATTGTATTGCCATTGATCTTCTGTGTTACTGAACACATCTTCTGTGTTTTGTTGTTCTGAGCTTACTGTATTGTTCTTCTGTGTTACTGTACAGTTTTTTCTCGAGTCCACTGTACTGTTTCTTTCGCGTTAACCGTACTGCATTTTTCTTATGTGTTACTCCTTCCTGTTCTTCTGTTTATTGTACTATGCTGTTTTTCTGTGTTTTGTAATGTACTGGTCTTCTGTGTTATTGTACTGGTCCTCTGTGTTACTGAACTTTACTGGGCTTCTGTGTTACTGTACTGCGCTGTTCTTCTGTGTTATTGTACTGGTCCTCTGTGTTACTGAACTTTACTGGGCTTCTGTGTTACTGTACTGCGCTGTTCTTCTGTGTTATTGTAACTGGTCCCTGTGTTTACTGAGACTTTACTGGGCTTCTGTTTGACGTACTGCTCTGTTTCTTCTGTGTTATTGTACTGTACTGGTCTTCTGTGTTATTGTACTGGTCCTCTGTGTTACTGAACTTTACTGGGCTTTCTGTGTTACTTTACTGCGTTGTTCTCTGTGGTTATTTGTCTTACAAATTTTTTGGTCTTCTGTGTTATTGTACTGGTCCTCTGTGTTTACAGAACTTTACTGGGCTTCTGGTGTTAACTGTACTCTCTTTCTTCTGTGTTATTGTACTGTACTGTTCTTCTGTGTTTATTGTATCTGTCCTCTGTGTTACTGAACTTACTGGTCTTCTTGTTACTGGTAACTGCTCTGTCTTCTGTGTTATTGTACTGTACTGGTCTTCTGTGTTGCTGTACTGTATCGTTCTTCAGTGTTACTCTTTGTACTGTTCTTCTGTGTTACAGTACTGGTCTTCTGTATTATTGTGCTGTACTGTTCTTCTGTGTTATTGTGCTGTACTGTTCTTCTGTGTTATTGTGCTGTACTGTTCTGTGTTATTATGCTGTACTGTTCTTCTGTGTTATTGTGCTGTACTGTTCTTCTGTGTAGATAAGTGTAGATAAATAGGAGATGATAAATCTTATTTGGGAGTAATCAAAATGATATTTGGAAGTGCTTCAGTGTTGTTTGGAAATGTTCAAAGGTGTTTATGTGAGTACTCAAATGATTTATGAGAGTGTTCGAAGTAATCTTGGGGTTGTTCTGTAGTGAGATGATAAAGGTTGTGGATGAGAGATATTGAGAAAAGGTTGTCTCAAATGATGTATGAGAGTGTTTTGAAGGTGTTCAAAGTAAAGTGAGTAGGTTAGGATAAGTTAGGTTAGGTTATTTTAGGTTAGGTTAGGTTAGGTTAGGATAAGTTAGGTTAGGTTAGGTTAGGTTAGGATAAGTTAGGTTAGGTTAGGTTAGATTAGATTAGGATAAGTTAGGTTAGGTTAGGTTAGGTTAGGATAAGTTAGGTTAGGTTAGGTTAGGTTAGGTTAGGTTAGGTTAGGTTAGGATAAGTTAGGTTAGGTTAGGTTAGGATAAGTTAGGTTAGGTTTAGTTAGGATAAGTTAGGTTAGGATAGGTTAGGTTAGGTTAGGACAGGTTAGGATAGGTTAGGTTAGGTTAGGTTAGGTTAGGTTAGGTTCGTTAGGTTAGGTTAGGTTTGGTTAGGATAAGTTAGGTTAGGTTATGTTAGGTTAGGTTAGGTTAGGTTAGGTTACGTTAGGTTAGGTTAGGTTAGGTTAGGTTAGGTTAGGTCAGGTTAGGTTACAGTTGGTCTGGAAAGAGATGATTATGTGATTTTCTACCTTGGGTGTGAACACCATTTCATGGCGTCTGTCTGACCTGAGTTGACGCAGGTGTTCGGTAAGGAGATGGCCGTGTGATTTTCTACCTTGGGTGTGAACCGCATTACATGGTGTCGTTGGAGGGGGGAAGGGGTGTACAAAAATCATGACGCAATACTTTGGGGTAAGGCATTAGGTTAGGTTAGGTTAGGTTAGGTTAGGTTAGGTTCAGTTAGGTTAGGCTAGGTAAGGTTAGGATAAGTTAGGTTATGTTAGGTTAGGTTCGGTTAGGTTAGGCTAGGTTAGGTTAGGTTAGGTTAGGTTAGGTTAGGTTAGGTTAGGTTAAGTTAGGTTAGGTTAGGTTAGGTTCGGTTAGGTTAGGCTAGGTTAGGTTAGGTTAGGATAGGTTAGGTTAGGTTAGGTCAGGATAGGTTAGGTTAGGTTAGGATAGGTTAGGTTAGGTTAGGTTAGGTTAGGTTAGGTTAGGTTAGGATGAGTTAGGTTAGGTTAGGTTAGGATAAGTTAGGTTAGGATAGGTTAGGTTAGGTTAGGATAGGTTAAGTTAGGTTAGGTTAGGATAGGTTAGGATAGGTTAGGATAGGTTAGGTTAGGTTAGGTTAGGTTAAGATAGGATATGTTAGGTTATGTTAGGTTAGGTTAGGTTAGGCTAGGTTAGGTTACGTTCGGTTAGCTTAGGTTAGGTTAGGTTAGGTGTGTGTGTGTGTGTGTGTGTGTGTGTGTGTGTGTGTGTGTGTGTGTGTGTGTGTGTGTGTGTGTGTGTTAGGTGGTCATAGAGTTTTGTGAATATCTTGGTTACAGTGATTTTAGTGGATTTGAGATGGGTGATGAGATGCATTTGTGGATGTGAAATGTGATTTTTGTGTGTGTTCAGAAGAGGTGTGTTGGAGATGGGTGAGTGGATGTGAAGAAATGTGGGTGAGATGGAGAGGGGTATGGGGAGGGTTGTATTAGAAATTTAATGAAATATGGGGGGGATTTTACTGAAAATAAAGGTAATGTGTGAATATTTAAAAAAAATAAATTATAGAATTGAAAAGTTATGATATATTGGAAAAGAATGGAGGGTGTTGAAACATGTCGCAATAGTTGGATAGTGAGATTAGTTGATGCGAGTATAATATCAATTTATGTGGATACAAGGACATGGGTATGGAGAGGATTTTATTAGAATTTTAGTAATGTAAAGAGGAATGTGTATTACATTTAAGATTCAGTAAAAAGAAGGGGAAAAAAAATTGTGAATAAATTGGTAATTGATGAGGGTTGTGGGTAATGTAGTCGAACTAGAGATACCAAAAAAAAGATGATATAAGTGGGTTGTTTTTGTGACTTTTTCTGATGAAATTAGTTAAACGAGAAAAAATTGTGGGATGTTGGTGATGTGGGTGATGTGGGTGATGTGGGTGATGTGGGTTGTGGGTGTTGTGGGATGTGGGTGTTGAGTGTATTCAGTGGTGTTTTAGTAGTATTCAGTGGTGTATTTGGGAGTACTCAAATGGTGTTTTGAGGTTATTCAAAGGTGTGATTATAAGTTGTGGGTTGTTGTTGTTGTGACTTTCTGATGAAATTAGTTAAAACGAGAAAAAAAAATTGTGGGTGATGTGGGTGGGTTGTGTGTGTTGTGGGGTGTGGGTGATGTGGGTTGTGTGTGTTGTGGGGTGTGGGTGATGTGGGTTGTGTGTGTTGTGGGGTGTGGGTGATGTGGGTTGTGGGTGTTGTGGGATGTGGGTGTTGTTGTCGAACTAGAGATACCGAAAAAAAGATGTTATAAGTGGGTTGTTGATGTGACTTTTTCTGATGAAATTAGTTAAAACGAGAAAAAATTGTGGGGTGTGGGTTGTTGTGGGATGTGGGTGTTGTGGGTTGTGGGTGTTGTGGGCGTTGTTGTCGAACTAGAGATATCGAAAAAGTGGTTATAAGTTGTGGGTTGTTGTACCTTTTTCTGATGAAATTAGATAAAACGAGAAAAAAAATGTGGGTTGTTGTGACTTTCTGATGAAATTAGATAAAACGAGAAAAAATTGTGGATGTTGTGGGCGTTGTGGGTTGTGGGTGATTTTGGTGGTGTTTTGAGTGTATTCAGTGGTGTATTTGGGAGTACTCAAATGGTGTTTTGGAAGTGATTCAGTGTTGTTTGGTAATGTTCAAAGGTGTTTTTGAAGGTGTTCAAATGATGTGCAAGAGCACTTATGAAGGTGTTCTGAGAGTATTCAGAGGTGATTTTGGGGGTGTTCGAAGGATGTTTTTGGAGTATTCAAAGGCAATTGATGGTGTTTTTTGGTGATGTTCAAAGTAAAGTGTTTGAGTTAGTTTTTGTGATAATGTTGTGAAGTCTGGAGACTGAGGGAGGAGTTTGGGGGGATGAGTTGTAATTTAATGAAATGTGTAAGTGTAGATAAATTAGAGCTGTCAAATCTTATTTGGGAGTATTCAAAATGTTGTCTTGGAAGTGTTTCGGTGTTGTTAGGAAATGTTCAAAGGTATTTTTGTGAGTATTCAAATGATTTATGAGAGTGTTTTGAAGGTGTTCAAAGCGAGGTGTGTGTGCGTATTAACTTCGTAATATGTAAAAATTGCGACTAGTGAATTTATCGAAAAGTGGTTATAAGTGTTGTGGTGACTTTCTGATGAAATAGTTAAAACGAGAAAAATTGGGGGGGGGGGGTTATGAGTGAAAATTGTGAGGTGTTGGTGGGAGTGTGAGGGTTCGGGAGGGTGGGGAGGAGGTAGGTTACCTGAGATGAAATAGTTAAAACGAGAAAAATGTCTAGACTTGTGTTGTAAAGAAATTGTGGATTGATGTGGGTATTAACGAAAAAATGTGAAATTAATTGGGTTATCCTGGGTTAAGAGTGAAAATGTTTTCCCTATGTTGTATATGAAAGTGTGTAGGGGTAAGTCGACAAGATTCAGCCTGTGTGTGTGGGGTCATCGCGTGACGTTACTGTCATAGGGGGAAGTCGACAAGTTTCAGCTTGTATGTGTGAGGTCATCATGTGACGTCACTGACATAGGGGTAAGTCGACAAGATTCAGCTTGTATGTGTGTGTGTGACGTCACTGACCGCCGAGTAAACACATTAATGAGAGGAATACTGACGTCACACTTGTTTAGACCTGTAGTAAGAGAGAGCACCATGCCCCCATAGGAGGAGTCCATTTTGAATGCTTATACCCAGAGGGGGGGAATCCAAAAAACTTGATCCGAGGAGATAGAGGAGAAATACTTGGACATAGAGGGTAGAAGTGGATGGTGGGGGAAATCTTTGTAATATTGATATCGAGAAAACTTGATCCGAGGAAATGGAGTCTTGGTAATATCGAGAAAAATTTGAGGTGGGGGTGGGTGAAAGTGGGAGGGGTAATCCAAAAATTTGATCCAAGGTGATGGAGACTTTGATTTCGAAAAAAATTTGGGATGCAAGTGGGAGTCCATTTTGAATGTTTATACCCAGAGGGGGGAATCCAAAAACTTGTATTATCGAGAAAATTTGGGGTGGGGGTGAAAGTGAGAGGGGGAACCTCAAAAACTTGATCCGAGGAGAGCAAATGAAATTCGAAACCCCCATAGGGGGGAATCCAAAACTTGTATTATCGAGAAAATTTGGGGTGGGGGTGAAAGTGATAGGGGGAACCTCAAAAATTTGATCCGAGGAGAGCACAAGAAATTCAAAAAAAATTCGAAAAAAATCGGAAAAAAATTCGGGGCGCGGGGGCGATCCGGACGACGCTGCAGAAGGCGCAGCAGAAGGCGCGGGCGGGCGCGACGGGCGCGACGGGCGCGGCGAGGGTGGTGGGTCGGCGCGGCGGGCGGGGGGGCGCGGGTGGGGGGCGCGGGTGGGGTGGGGGGGGCGCGGGGGGGGTCATGGGCGGGGTCATGGGTGGGGTCATGGGTGGGGTCATGGGTGGGGTCAAGGTCATTAGCACATAGGTGTGAAAAAAGGTCATTAGCACATAGGTGTGAAAAGCCGGCACGTGCCCGGAAGGGTCATTATCATAGGGTCAAGGTCATTAGCACCTAGGTGTGAAAAGGCGGCATCCTTTGATACGGCCCCCAGCCGCATTACTCACTACTTATATATATATATATATATATATATATATATATATATATATATATATATATATATATATATATATATATATATATATATATATATATATATATATATATTTCGTTCCGAATAGGTAAAATTGGTTATTTAGCAAGAACTCATTTAAAATTAAGTCAGTTTTTATATTTTCTCTTATACGCTTAAAGATATTTTTTTTTCCTTTCATTTATGTTATTGCAAAAATTATTAATTTTGTACCAAAAGAACTTTAGAAAACTTACTGAACTCATTATAACAAGCGCAATTTAATTTAGCCTAATCCAACTAAATATATTTTAGATAAGTTTACAATAATTTAATAATAAATAAACACAATGAAATACATTCTCTTCGTTAGGTTCAGAATGATTTTTTGCGGAATTATTGGATACACAAATTTATGCTTCTTTTTCGGCAAGAAGAGCGTTACTATTTAAGTCAAAATCGTAAGTTTTATATATTCGGCACACACATTTTAGGTCATTTTCAGATTTTCATTGAAAGTCAGATGGCTGTTATTCAAAGGATAGCAAACATTGAGAGATATATTTAAAAAAAAATTGAGAGCAGTGAAGAACCCTTGACCAATAAGACGACTGTCTCTTACACGAGTCTTGTGGAAATACTGCACAAAACCTTAGCAATTTTATAAGAGTGGATAATCCTATGAAAATCAAAACCCTTTCACCTCACATACAGTTAAGGTTTGGTTGGCAAGCTTTTGTATATCATATATATTAAGCGGCTATGCAAACCACACACACACACACACACACACACACACACACACAGATGCATATACACTAAACCATCACCACCATCATCATACATCACAAACCTACTGGAGTTCTATGACAAGGTAACATAAGACAGGAGAGAGAGAGAGAGAGAGAGAGAGAGAGAGAGAGAGAGAGATGGGTAGACTGCATCTTCTTGGGCTGTAAGAAGGCCTTCGAAACAGTTCCACACAGGAGACTGGTTGAAAAACTAAATGAGTAAGCAGGAATAGGAATAAAAGTACTGCAACGGATCAGGGAATACCTGACAAGAAGGAAACAACGTGTTTCGGCCAGTGGGTGCATGTGTCGAATGGGGTTCTACAAGGGTCAGTCTTAGGTCCGGTGCCGTTACTTGTATATGTGAATGATATGACTGAAGGGATACAGTCAGAGGTGTCCCTGTTTGCAGATGAAGTGAAAATGAGAATACAAACAGAAGAGAATAAGGTAAGCCTACAAGGGGATCTGGACAGCTGCACGCCTGATCTGACAAATGGCTCCTGGAGTTTAACCCCAGCAAGTGCAAAGTTATGAAGACTGGGAAAAGATAAGAGAGACCGCAGACGGAATACAACCTAGGAGGTCAAAGGCTGCAAAACTCAATTAAGAAAAAGGATTTTGGAGTGAGCATCATACCGAGCACATCGCCTGAGGCGCACATCAACTAAACTGCTGCAGCATACGGGCGCCTGGCAAACCTGAGAACAGCGTTTCGTCATCTAAGTATGGAGTCATTCACGACACTGTACACCGTGTACGTCAGGCCCATATTGGAGTATGCAGCACCAGTATGCAACCCACACCTAGTCCAACACGTGAAGAAATTAGAGAAAGTGCAAAGGTTTGCAACAAGACTAATCCAGAAACTGAGGGGTCTGCCAAACGAGGAGAGGTTAAAGGGAACTCAACCTGACAACACTGGAAGACAGGAGAGAAGGGGGGACATGATAACTACATATAAAATTCTGAAAGGAATCGGTAGGGTAGATAGGGCCAGAGAGTTTCAGACACATGACACAGCAACAAGGGATGACAACTGGAAGTTGAAAACTCAGATGAGTCACAGGAATGTTAGGAAGTATTTCTTCAGTCATAGAGATGTCAGGAAGTGGAACAATCTGGAGAGTGATGTAGTGGAGGTAAGATTCATACATAGCTTTAAGACGTGGTATGATAAAGCTCATGTACCAGGGAGTGGACACAGTAGCGACCAGCGAAGAGGTGGGGCCTGGAACTGTGAATCGACCTCTGCAACCATAATTAGATGAGTACACACACACTGTCTCGCGCAAATACCACATACGTCTAGTGTCTTTTTTTCCGTAATGTGACGGAAAAAAGGCTGGCGTGGGTTCCAAGCTGTCTCTGAAGCTTATTAACATATGAATGGGAGACTATCAAGCTGTACAGGACTGCACAAGAAATCGTGGGGAGTGCTTCATGAAGTTAGGTTTCAACAAATGATTGTGTCATGGTATAGAGAGGATGTGATGCAGAAGATGAGTTTTGGTGAGAACAGTTGTGATAGACTGTTTATCAGAGGGGAATGTGTATTCATTTTGTGTTGGATGCGACAAGTATGTGGGAGAAACTGCTAGGTCATTGAGAATCAGATCTGAGGAACACAGAAACGCCTGCAGAAAGGATAACCAAAACAATGCCTGCGTGGAACACACAAATAAATGTGGGTACTTAACGAAGCACAAATAACTCTTTGGAATTGACTGATTACGTCTGGTTGGAATGTAAACGTGCTAAGAGAAAAATACCAAGGTGAATGAAAGGAAAATTGCAAAATGGTCAGTACTAGAATAGTCAAACCTACTTATTAATGAAACGAAGACCCAGGTAATGGTGAAAATTAAGATGTTTCTTGAGGTGTCAATGTTCTTACACAAGATGACTGAAGAGAAAACGAGTAGGAAGCGGGAGATGTCAAGCATCGTTTGCAGAGAAACGTGAAAGCAAAAACAAAAATATTTTTTGATTCTGGAGAAAGGGGAACAGCGTGAGAGACACTGAAAACCAGATGCGAGGAGAAACGTTCTTCAGAAAGTGAAGTTTAAGAGAGTTATGTCATAAACACGAATGATATTCTACGTCAGTTAATTTCACAGCTCAAACCTTGAGTTTGCAACCTCCGCCCCGAGCATGTCACACGTAACAAACAGCACCTAGGTTCCATTTACATTTAGGTGAGCAAGCTCCCCAAATTTTAGGATTCATTGGTTTTAGTAAAATGGAATTTGTGCAGCATAGATTTTTGTTCTCACAGCTGAATTCACAGGGTAAGAGCTTGTACCTCACCTAGGCGAATTTCATTAGCCTAGGTACGATACAAACCTAGGTAGGGTAATACCTGTAGTATCAAAAAAGAAAAGAAAAAAAAAAAACTCGGGAAAGTTAATCAAAGTCATTCGTGTTAAGAAAATTCTCTGGACAAACTCTCCATCTTCTGAGGAACATTTCTCCTTCCATTTCAAGCGCTGTGAGGCAAAAGTTCAACAGATAGGAGTAGCGAGCGAATATATGGTGACGATAGTTTCTTTGGCAGTCTGCTTGTTAAGGTAGGGTCAGTGTCTAGCTCCCGGTATCCCCCCCCTTTTTTTCTACACGGAAAGGTGACGTGCGAGGCTCCAACCAAATGGATAATCACTTGAGTAGCAGCTCCCAACACTGCTCTTGGACTGCCAGCTAGGGTCATCTGGGAACCACAGAGTATTTCCGACGGAGTAGAACCAAACTCGGTTACGAGACGTCACCCACGATCTACTTACCTTATTGTAGCTAAACCCAGGCAGCTAACCCTCATTTCTTAGTGGTGATAGACCTGCGTTCCTAGCATCTTGACGGATCATTCAAAGCTCAACATAGTGTGGCGAAATTGTCGTTAGATTGTCACGTACCAGCTGTGAACCCCTTCCCCCTTATCTTCAACAACTGCTACAGTTTCTACAACGTGCTGTGTCAACAACACCGACATCATCATCTATAATTACATCTGTACAAATTGGCGTTTGATTCACTTATCATTTTTATATTTCATTTTTCATTTTTCTTTCGAAAAGGATTCTCATCTTTAATTGTTTTACATTTCTCCTCATAAATTCTTACCATAAAGTGTTTATATTTGTATGTTATTGTTATTTTTTTTATTATTACTTTTCCTAAGGAGAAGCCAGCCTTGTTAATATTTGCACAAGATCTTACAGGGCTGAGTAAACCGTCACAAGCGCATTTCCCAGCATTGCTGCATTCGTCTGTCTCTCAGTATGTCCTAAAAGTGGTTACCTTTCTTCAATATCAAGGAATATTTTTCCCCTCCACATGCTTATTTACAAGCAAGGTTTTCAGTCTCCTCTCTGTTTAGTATTTTTCCCCAAACAGTCATCCTACATATGAACACTGACACGCCACGGAAAGTCTCTGTTTTCACCACTGCCTTGAACACGCAAGCTAAAAGAAAAAAACTATACAGCTACTTTCACCTGAACTCACCTACTGCTTCATGTGCTCTCTTTCTCTACATTACGACTCCCCCATCTCCTAGCATTTCAGTCTCTCTCACATCTCACTCCAGGACACACATTTATTTTCTTCCCCTTCCGAAACCATACTCTAAAATCTCGGATCTCGCTCCATACTATATCTTGCACACCTGAAGTTTTTTAGCATTCATAAATGAATGAAATTTTAATATTTATCAGGTTTAGAAGTAGTGAATTTTATCAGTGTTACCTATGTTTATGTATAAATGCGATCTGTTGCCCAACCTCGAATCATTTTATTCCTAAGTTCGAACGCTTGTGGACTTGCTAAGTTACGAAATATTGCACTTGTGGAGGTGTGGACTTGCAGCAGTGCAGACTTGATTGATGTGGATTTGTATAGTGGACTTTTATTAATGTGGACTTGTAGTAGCGTGGACTTGTAGCAGTGTGGACTTGTAGTAGTGTGGACTTGTAGTAGTGTGGACTTGTAGCAGTGTGGACTTGTAGCAGTGTGGACTTGTA
>NW_026506451.1:0-27264 GCF_026875155.1 Cherax quadricarinatus
GTAGTTAGGACACAGTGATAGGGAAGCTTTGGGGGGGGACATAACTGAGGGGGAAATATGGAGAGCTTTGAGTGCCATGCAAAAGGGCAAAGCACCGGGAATCGATGGACTGCCGGCGGAGTTTTATCAACAGCATTGGGAGTTAATAAAAGGTTTTTTGGTGAGGTTACTAAACTTGATGAAGGTAAGGGGAAGGTTGGGTGAAAGACAGGCAACAGCTGTAGTTGTTTTGGTACCGAAGGGTAAGGAACAGCGTTCGCTCAGGGACTATAGAACAATATCGTTGTTATGCGCGGATTATAAGTTATTTGCAAAAATTTTAGGAAATAGGATCAAGTGTGTTGTAGGGAGGGTTGTATCGGAAACCCAGTTTGGGTTGCCAGGTAGGTCTATGGGGGTGGGACATGGTCTTTTAAGGGATTTCGTGGAAGAAAAAGGGGGGGGAAGGGGGGGGTTTGGTTGCACTAGACTGGCAAGGAGCTTATGATAGGGTGGAGCGAGAGGCGTTGAGAGCTATCCTTAGGAAACAGGGCTATGGGGAAGAAATAGTGGGATGGGTAGAGGCGTTATATAGAGGGGCAATGGTGAGAGTACAGATTAATGGAAGATTAGGGGGGAGGATTGTAATGGGCAGAGGTCTTAGACAGGGGTGTCCTATGTCACAGCTTTTATTTGCGTGCATACAGGACCCCTTTTATAGAATGGTGGAGCGCCATATGGGCGTTAGTGAAGGGGTTGGGGGGGGTACTGAGGGCGTTTGGCCTGTTCTCATAGGGTATGTGGATGATACCACTGTATTGGTTAGAGAGGGGATGTCCATAAACGCCTTAGATGGAGTGGTCGACACGTTTGCATGTGCGACTGGTATGAGGGTAAATTCGGAGAAGTCCATGGTTATGGGGTTAGGAACTTGGGGGGAGAGGGTCGAGTGGGGTAGTGTAGTCGTAAAGAAGCGGGTGATGTCATTAACAATTTGTGGTCTAATCTATGCTGATGATCTTGAGGTTGCACGTGCTAATAATTCGGTCAGGTTGGTAGAAAGGATACTGGGTCGATTGGGAGCATTGCGGCCTTATCATTTGACCCTTGTGCAGCGTGCCATTGTAATTAACGTTTTATTGTATAGCAAGGTTTGGCATGTGGCTGCCGTGTTCCCTTTAACGGGGACGGCAATTGCAACTATACTTAGAGGGGTTTTTAAATTTTTGTGGGGTTCAGGTTGTGACTGGCTTAGAAGGGATGTAGTAATGTTACCTGTGCGTCAGGGGGGGTTGGGTTTAATGAACTTAAAGAGGAGGGTTAAATGTATCTTCATTAAAAGGGAGGTGATGAGGGAGGGTGTGAGTGGGGGGGGGTTGGTTAAGGTACACAATAAATTGAAACGCATGTTTTCTGGGACGGAGTTGAGGGAGTGTGAAACTATTTTGAGGGCAGTGGTGATGGTAAGGGATCTGGGTAAGGTAAAAATAAGTAGGCTGTGTAGGATGTCGGCGGAAAGGGTTGTGGCTCCGGTGGAGGGGATTTTCCCCATGTATGACTGGGGATGTATATGGAGAAGGTTTGGTAGGTTAAGGTTACAACCCCGTGGACGCGAGGTGATGTATCGGTTTTTGCATGGGATTTTACCATCGGGAGTGGTCTTACGAGCTAGACGGGTAGTTGAGGGGGGGGGGTATGTGGAATATGTGGCGGGGAGGATTCTGCATTCCATGTAGTGTATTTTTGTGAGGGGTTGGGGAGCGTCAGGGGTTGGTTGAGCAGGGTGTTGCATAAGATAAGTGGTCAATACTTCTCTGTTCTGCGGGCATTGAGTCTTGATGTGGGGGGTATGGATGAAAGTATTATTAGGGCTGTGGGGTACATTATGGTAGATTATGTCTACATTATGTGGGGAATGAGGGGGAAAGGGGTAAGTGAGGTGAAGAGGAGGGTATTGGCTGTTACGTTTTATAAAAACGTTGTGCCGTAATAGAGAACTTTATGGGAGGAGGTGGGAGCGGGATTTCTCTGAGGGATATCGAGACCTTACATTAGAGGTTTTATTAAATTTGTAAATTGGGTGGGTGGGGCAGGGTAGGGATGGTACAATGTGTTATGTTGATGGGCTGTCAGGGGTGAAAACGGGGTCGCCTCCTGGTAAGTAGCGGGTGAATGTGTATGAACTTGGGCGTATGATGTGTATTCATGGTTTGTGACGAGTATACTCTATATATGTGTTTGATTTTGCAGTGGGACATTGTTCTATGTATGTTATTCATATGCATGTTTTAGATGCTTGTAGAGGTGTCAGTGTGTTGGATCCTTGTTTATTAAAATAATTCTGGGGTTTGATGAACATTGTTTTTACCTTTTTACCAATAAAATTACGTTAATTGTTTTAAACGAAAAGGTGTCCTATTTTATAATTTACAAGGGGACAATATATGAAATTATGGTGTTTTTTTGTTAATCATATAACCAAAATGAAAATTGGAATTAGTCTTTTAAATTGGGTTTTTCATAGGTGTGGGGGTTTTTTCATGTATGGGTGAGGGGGAAATATTTTGTTACCCCAATTTAAATTTTTTTGTTGGTTTTTAAAATGATTTAGCCCTGTGTAAGACCGGGTTTTTGTCTTTATCTATCTCTTGTATTGAAATTGTTCAAAATAAAATATAAAAAAAAAAAAAAACCCGAAGTAAACCCTTTTTAAATATCTTTTTAGATAGCCACCAAACGTTTTTGGGGTTTTCAATTTATTTGAATCAAGGCGCTCAAAAACCCACTCTGCCCCCTTTCAGATAAATTTTTATTATCAAGGGCTTAAGAGTGTTTTCTATTTTGTTTTCCTAAATTGCTGAAAGCTGTTGGGTTGTGATCTGGAGCCCTTCAAAACTACCCAAAATTTTAGCTACAAGACCAGCCTACTTTGCTCCAAGTTGCCGTAAGGACCCCCCAACAATTTCAATTCCCCTCCCCATAGGAAAAGTCCGGAATTTAAACCGGGAGAGATTTCCCAGGGGTCAACGCCCCCGGGGGCCCGGGCCCTGTAAACCGGGCCCCTCCTGGTGGATCAACCCTGATCAACCAGGCTGTTCTGTTTGGCTGACGCAAAACAACGTACGAGCCACACCCGGGCCCTTGGTCGGAAACCGACTTTAGGTGCTGTCCTTTGCCAGTTTGAAACTTCCGGGGGTCTGTTGGTAATCCCCTTTATGTTTTGTTTGGGGGGCCCATTTCAAAAATTTTGGGGCCCCCGGACACTTATTGTATGGTCTCTTAACTTGCTAGTGACACCCCTTTTATTAAAATTTGGGGGAATGTTGCATCGTCTCCCAAAAGCCCTTTGCTTTCGTATTACTGATTTTCTTTTGTGCAAGTTCGGTAAAAGCCCCCCTCTATGTTTTCCAGGTGTATATAATAATGCATTTTCTCCCTCCTGCATTCCGGGAATACGGGTTTTTGGGAAACCCTTTCAAGCACTCCCAAAAATTGGGGTTTGTTTTATCTCCGTTTTTCGCGCCTTGAAATTTTCTCTTTTACATTTTTCTGGGTCGGCAATTTCACCGCCTTGAAAGGCACTGTTAGTGTCAGCAATACCCCCCACCTAGATAGAACAAGTGCCTGAAGGGGGTCTTCAGGGGCATGGCCTCCCCAATTTTGAAGGTTCTCATTACCCATCCTGTCTTTTTTTCTAGCAATGCACTTTATACAAAGTTATGGTCCTTGAAGGTGAGAACCCCACATGAAACACTCCCAGGTTTTTTTTTACGACATAAACACCCCAGGTTTTTTGGGCGTTGGTGTTTTTCCTATTTTTGTGGCCAAAATTTTTTTTTGTACTCTAATGAAGATTTAATTTTCCTCATGTTTTTCCTTTCTGATAATTGGGAAAATTTTTCATCGTTGAACTTCATATTGTTTTTTTTGCACCCACTGAAAGATTTGGTTGATATTTTATTTTTAAATTTAAAAATTTTGCCGGGATTTCCCCGGGCCCCGGCCTTTTCCAAGGGTGGCCCCCGGGCCCTTGGGTCCCTCCTAGGATTTTCGAACCTAAGTCCCCCCATGGAGGAGGCACAAGTACCTTTCCCATCTTTGGGGCCAAACCCGTCCCCCCGGCCTAGCCCCCCAAACTAGTCCCCTCTGGGCCCCCATTTCCCCCCCCCAAGGGGGCTTTAAAGGTAATGAAGCCTTTTAGCTAAAGGCTCGGGCTCAGGCACCTACCCTACCCCCAAAGGGTTGGCAAAGGGGTTTTTTTGGGTTTATAATTTTGGTTTATGTCCCTCTTGGGCATCAAAAAAAAAAATAAATTAATTTTAAAAAAAAAATTTTTCTTTAATTTTCTATTATCTGGACATTAATAAGTAACAGTTAAAAAGTTTTATTTCTTTTATTTATATTTATTTCATGAATAATTCTGTTTCACATTTTTTATGTAATATCTGAATCTTTTAAAATCAAATAATATTATTTACTTCTATACTGTTTATTAATTTTAGTTAAATAATTAATTTATTTGTTTTATTTTATTTAAAACATGACATTAGAAAAATATAATATGTAAAACTCATTTAAGGCTATAAATTAACACAGTCCTCCCTACAGCTAACATTACACACCACACTTACAACTCTGTGTGGTTACACCCTTCCCTCCCTGCTCCCTCTTCCTATCACTTAACCCAAACCTGTTGGAGCTACCCAACAGAATTACATGATATGAACAACACTTTTATATACACATCCCTCGAAATGGTACTTAATGATCGACTACAGACCATGCAATTCATTGCACTGAACATATTATACAGACATATTACCCCCCCCCGTGGTTATCCAACCACCCCACTATTTACAACCTAACATACTATAAACAATGAATGTTGCCTAATCTAATGTCACACAGCAATGATCAAAACATTAATTTATGTAATTGTCCTAATGGTTCAGTTACATAATATGTATTACACAACAATGGTGATATAGAAAAGTCACAAAGACATACAAAATGACTACAAAGCCTGTGGAAAATTTTATAGGGGTGATTACCTGTATGTACCTCAATATTATATACATACAAGTAATCTCATTGCGAGACAACCATATTGTTTACCGTAGTCACCCCGTGTAGACATGTGAGAAACAACTTAAGAATTGTGGGTCTATAACAACCACCAATGGAACTTAGTAAAAAGTTTTTCAGGTATACACAAATACAGTTACATAGAATTATCATACAAAGCAGCATGTGTGTAGAGAAACCTAGGATAAACCAAAAAAGTCAGACAAAGAGACTTATTTCCATTGGGGTCCTTTTACCTTATATTATAATATGAAGGTTATAATATTTTCTTATTATTCTACAATGAAGATAACATCTTCCTATCATCTAAAAAGACTACCTACAACCCCAAGGTCATTAAGACAATCTACAATACGAGGCTCATTACTAGGAAAAGGTAAATTTACACGTTAAGTTACTAAAAAAAAAATAGAAAATCATTCCCTCCCTTCAGTAGCTACATTCATCAACACCTTTATGGCACTCTCTTGAACTGTTCATGCTATGACTGGCATTGACATGTGCGGGTAGTCTGTTCCAATTCCTTTATGCTGTAACAATAAAAGTGTTTGAATCCTGGCCCACTGACAGTGGGTACTACCAAAGTTATGCTCTCTCCCCTAGTACTATTATTGGCTCTTTGGTTTCCCAACCTTGACCAAAATTGACAGCAAGAATTCCTGGACATTGTTTGTGAGCAATTTTATAAACATGAATTTTAGCTCAGGTTGATTTTACTCTGCTCACCATTCAGCATAACCAACTGCTGTAATTCACCTGGCCCACATGTCACTGGTCCCAGCCCCAGGATGAATCTTAACGATATTGGGTGGGGGGTTGTTCTGGATGTGATTTGCAGTCTATCTTTCAGTATTTTTTTGTCAAGCAGAGTTTTTCTTAGACTATTTTTTTTTATTTATTTTAAACCATGACATTACAAAAATATAATATGTAAAACTCATTTAAGTCAGAATTAACACAAACCACCCTACATGCTAATATACACACCACACTTACAACTCCGTGTGGGTACACCCCCCCCATCCCTGCCCCATCATAATAATCACTTAATTAACCCAAACCTGTATGGAGCTACCAACAGAATTCATGATATGAACAACACTTTTATATACACATCCCTCGAAATTGGTACTTAAGAATCGACTACAGACCATACAATGCATTGCACTGAACATATATACAGACATATTACCCCCCCCCTCCGTGTTATCCAACCACCCCACATTACAATCTAAAAATACTATAAACAATGAATGTTGCCTAATCTAAAGTCCAACACAGCAATGATCCACCAACATTAATTTATTAATTGTCCAATGGTTCAGTTACATAACAATATGAATTACATAACAATGGAGAAATAGAAAAGTCACAAAGACATAACAAAATAACTACACAACCATAAGAATAAACATAGTCTCAAAATCCAACACATGAAAGCCTTTACGACATTTAAACATTCAATTCCATTGTTTAAAACAATAACACAGCTTCAACAATGACATTCAAGCTCTAAACCGCTATATGGACATTAATAGTACTATTGACAACAGTACAATACAACATAAAATATAACCATGGACATAAGTAACACATAAAGACTGTGCCTAGCACGCACCTAACCACAAAAAACCTAAAACACCGCTTGTTGCCCAACTTATTTACACTATCTGACGTGCATTAACCTCTTTACCTCCTCAAAACACACTGAATAGCAAAACACCATGACGAACAATAATGCACAGACATAGAATACCAACATATCACATCATATCTCTACACCGTGCAGTGATCACAGCATCAACACAATGCAGTGCAAGGCACCTAGAAAAACAAGTATGACAAAAACATGCAATTAATATAGCAAATCTCCAAATTACAATGTCATAACCCGTAAATCAATATTACCACACCAATATGTATAAAAAAGTAAAAGTCCTGTCCCACAAAAACTGGCCAAGCTCCACAGGTGCTAGCCACCCCGTGTCCACATATTATTCACAACATGATCACTCAGCCAACATTCTCGCAAAACTTTTGTTATCCCTAACCAGGGAGGCAAACCCTGTTTACACCCCAGCCTTCCCTACCCCAGCAACACTTTCCAATCAATAACCCTCCCCTCCCTCCCCCCGTCTATTACAAGTCTAAAAAACCTGTACCGAAAGTTTTGGCCTATATCCCTCCTGAAAAAATCCATCACCCACCGCCTCCCATAACTTCCTTAATCTCCATACCGATTTAATAGACGTTAACGCTAACACCCACCTCTTTTCCAACCTCAGTAACCTGATTCCCCCGCAATCCCCACACTATATAGATATAATCTGCCAAAATGTACCCCCCAGCTCTGATTACACTTTCCTCCCAACCCCCCCACCGTCCCGAGACTTAATGCTCTCAATAACAGAAATTCTTTCACCTCCATATTCCTATTTATCACCCAAATTAACCACACCCTTGACCCTCCTCTCTCCGTCCATCACAAAAATATACTACATGAAAAGCCGACTCCTCCCACCACATTCCCACCCGTCCCCCCCGTCAACGACTCGTCTATCCCGTAAATCCACCACCCGACGTAAAATGCCATGCAGAAAACGATACATTTACATCCCGAAGCACGAAGTTCAACCTCATCCTACTCAACCTAATCCATATACTTCCCTTGCATACATGGGGAAAATTTCCTCTACAGGCGCTACAACAAACCCTCCCGGCTAACAATCTACACAACCTACCTATTTTAACCTTTGCTTGCTCTCGATCCACGCCAGAGCCCTCAACACTGTTTCACACTCCATGCAACTCAACTCTGATACATCCATGCAAATCTGTTATGATCTGGCAAAACCCCCCCACCCACACATCCCATTCCCCTCATGCACTCCCTTTTAAAAAATGAAACACATTTGACCCTCCGCTTTAAGTCCCAGCAATCACCAGCCCCCCTACGTACAGGTAACATTACCACAACCCTCTAATCCACATCACAGCTCGAACCCCACAAGAATTTAAAAACCTTCCTAAGTATTTCGTTAATGCTGGCCCAGTTAATGGTAACACGTCTGCCACGTCCATACTTTTGCTATACAGTAAGATATTATCAACAATGACGCGGCCAAGGGCAAATTATAAGGTCGCATGCACCCAAGCGTCCCTCTGAATCCTTTCTACCATCCTAAAGCGAGTTTTCCATGCGTGCCAGCCGAAGATTCGTCTGCATAAATAAGACCGACAGATATTTAAACGAATGCGACCAGCCTCTCACCACTGCACTACCCCAACCAATCCCTACCCGCCCAAGCTCCTAAACCCCATGCCATCGATTTAATCTGAAATTACCCTCATACCATTGCCCCTGCGAACAATTAGTACTACCCCGTCTAAAATGTGTCCCTTGACATCCCCTCCCTGATCAGAAAATTGTAACATCCACATACCCAATTACAACTGGCCAAACCCTCGCAACCTCACACCCTGGTCCCCCTACTGACAACATACGCTGCATCCATCAATCAATAAAAGGGGTCCTGTACGCACGCAAACAATATTTGTGCCATAGGACACCCAGCCCTAAGTCCCCTACATACCCATTACAATCTTCCCACCACAATCGACCATTAATCTGTACCCTCGCCATTGCAACCTCCATACAACGCCTCAACCCAGCCCACTATTTCTACCCCAAACCCCTGTACCCCTGAGATGCTTATCAATGCTTCCGATCCACCAATCGTATCCCCTTGCAATCGAGCGCCACCAAACCTCCCTCCCTCCCCCCCCATTTGCCTCCCACGAAATCCCTATTAACCCATGCCCCTCCACCATAGACCTTCCAAGTCAAACCAAACTGAGTTTTTTGATACAAACCCGCCCTACCACACACTTTACCCGATTTCCCAAATCTTCGCAAAACAAATTAAATAATCTGCGCATAACAACGAGAATCGCCCTGATATATCCCGAAGCGTATCTGCCCCTTACCCTTCGGTACCAATACAAACGACAGCCGTAGCCTACTTCTCACCCACTCACCTCTCTGCCTTCTGCCAATTTAATAACCTAACCAAAATGCCTCAATAATTCCAAGCAGCAGATAAAACTCTGCCGGGAGTCCATTCAATTCCCGGGCTTAGCCTCTTTCGCCTTCCACTTAAAAAGCCCTCCATATTTCCCCCTCTGTTATATCCCCACCAGTGCTTTCCCTATCACTGTTTTACGGCAACTGACATAACCACACCCCCACCATCCTGTTCTAAAACCACCATCCTCTACCCCTTCTCGTTGCCAGTACTTCTCATACCACTTGTCAGCAAACGCCCCCATTCCTTCTGTACTTGTATGACCTGCCCCTCCCGTAAACCCTCCCATCGATTTCATGACCTCCAACCATGGAATAGTCATTGCCTGCAGTCTTAGTTTCTGCCTACGAAGCAAACGCACGACGAAGTCTATCGCCCCATAACACCTCTTCCACCCCCGCCTGTACCCTCACCGCTTGGAACCTCTCATCCTGTACCACACGCAGCCTCCCTTTAATTGCAAAATTACATCCATTGGATAAGTTCCCGCCACCCGCCCCCCTCGCAATAACAACCCCGTAATCTATCCTTCAAATAGTTTAGCAACCCATATTTTAAAGAAATGATACGTTTCCCTTCCTTTAGACGAAATATTGCTTAAATATCCCCTTTTCTTTATCCATCACCATCCCACCACACTCACATACATCCCTCTACCCCTTTAATCTCTGCACGTATCCCCTCCCACAGCGTTGCAAAATCCCTCTATCTCCCCTCCTCATCACCTAACACGCTTGTATTTAATTACCAATATCCCCTAATATACCTGCTAGAGACACGCACGCCAACCGTTCTGCTACTACCTGCCCGATGATCCGAATAAGCTACTTCTATTGTACGAAAAAAATGTCAACCCCAAACCCCTTGAGAATATACAGCCAATCCAACCTAGCAGCGTAACCCCGTCTTACAAAAGTGTGCTCTACCTCCCACGCCCCCCTCCAACCGCATCCCACAACTGAAAATGAACCCTCCAAAGAACTCGCAAGGCCGCCGACACGTGCCCCGCCCCATTTGTTCCCACTCAGCCCTCCTAAAACCGCAGTTCCAGTCGCCACCAACTACGGCCACTGCAGGTAAACCCACGTAATAAAGAAAACTAGTTCATCACAATACAAAATCCCTTTTTTATAACCCTCACATCATTTTTCCGCTGGTGGCATACACACAAACAAAAGATACCCTGTCCCATCCACCAACCAATCCACGTGGGCAATACTCCTTCCCCCTCCCCGCCCCCCCACACTTCTAGCAACACAAACGGCTTGCCTCCCTGATCAATATACCCCACCACCTTCAGACGTGCAGATGGCAGAGTCATGGACCTGAAACCCCGCTCCACCACGAGCACTCTTCCATCCATGAAATTGTGTTCTTTGCAGGAACACTACATCCACCCTATATTATACAGAAAACAATCGAAACCAATCCTGTCTTCACACTATAACACAGTCCATTTACATCACGACATAACACTAATGCCCTCTTTATAGTTTCCAACCCTTACCTCCTCTCTTCATTCTCCCAGGGCCTCCTGCCCCAGAGCCAGCACAAGGCTTCACACCATCAACCCCTCCCTTTTTGCTATGCCTCTTATCGTAGGACTGCTTCGACATTGCTCTTCCCTTCCTCCCAGACCTCAGCGCCGGCTTCAGGACATCATCTGAGGCCTGACTCCGCCGCTCTCATCTCGTGATGCCCTCCACATCCATGTTATCTTTCAGAGGTTCCCCGCAACATGAACCTCTACCTCCACCAAGCCCCCGTTCCAGCAGCACACGGCGACAACTCACTCTTACTAGTTGGTCCCTCAACCCTGCAAATGTTTTTTATATCCTTTACATTCCTCTACAGGCAACCGCCGTGTCTCTCACGCACGTCAGGAACATCATCCACTGCAAGTCGTGGGTCAAAGTCTTAACACGTCCTGAAGCTCTTCCTCTAGAGCCTGCACCTCCTCCTGCATTGCACTTCATTGTACTTTTCCTTTGTGTAGTAACAGATCCTTTTACTTCCACAGCTTACCTCACAACATGCCATTCTCCTCTTTGAATCCTCCACCCTCTTCACTCCACAAGCGCCCAGGTCCCTTGCTTGTCGCACTTGGCTCTCAACAGCTATACCGCGCTGGTAACGTGTGCTTTCACCAGTTTGTGCCTTGGCGCCCATCCTCAAGCTTCACGCACTCTGCGCCATATGGTCGTACGCCCCACATATTCTGCACGTACGTCTCTGTCCGGCATAGAAAACACGATACCAAAACTAGCGGTCCTGAAGTCCTCCAACACGACGTAAGACGGTATTGGATGTCTCAGAGTCATCTTCAGGGAAAAGGTACCCTCCGACGTCCCAAGTAAGCACCTGCCTTCCACTTGCCCTTTTGTGCCAGATGTATTGTGCCATATGTCCTCAAAAACACACGTCCTTATGTCAGCCTCATCTTCCTCAAATGGGACATTACGTATCTTAACTCCACGGTAACAGTGGCGAGATAACGTCGATCAAACGCACCTTCACAGCTGGAGTAGCGTCAATACTCACGTCAGGAACCTCGTCACCAAAGACTCATAGACGTACTGGAAATTCAGTTTGACGAAGATTCAATAAGCCCCCATTCAGGTCTACACCATACACCCTCATCGTCCTGGATTCCATAGGTCTCCCCTAAATATTGTTAGGGAGTAAGACATTTGCACTGAAGAGGTGAAAACGCCCCACTAGCGCTCAAAACCAAATGAAATTACCGCCTCCTCACCCTCAGCGCCATGTTGATAACAAAGGTAGCGTCGACCTGAACAGCAGAGGGGTTGCAGCGCACAAACCTCACTCGACCGTGGTCAGGCAGCGAATTATTGTCAAGGCAGAGGTACAAGAAGAGCAATCGAAATCTATAAGGCATTGTATAAGGGCTAGACATAGGGTCCGGCGAGCCTCAGTAGGTAGACACTGGCCCTTGTCCCTATACGGAACATCAGCCGGCTATCGCTTTCTTTACTACACTGTTCCCAATCCATTCACCTGATATGCATGTGCCAAAGGGGATTCCCAATATTTAACTGATGAAACCAAATGATGGACTCCCCATTACACTGAACATTAAATTATTTACCCTTCTCAGTTTTATGTTTCGTTCCAAAGAGAATGGCTTCAGTTTTTCCCCTAGGTGTAATGATAGTTGTTGTCTACTAACATTTGCTGCAGGACTTCGCAGATCCAGTGTAAAAACATTAGCAATATCTTGTGGGTCATTAACCTGTCACTAACAAGCACTGTCATCTGCATACAGTAGGAGTTTGCACTTTGACACTGATAGGCATATCAATTGACATAACAGCTGCAGCCGCAGCAAGCAGCAACAAGGCGCTCCTATATCTTGCCGTCCCCTGGGCCTATCCGAACTCCAGATGATGGCCAAATTTGATGTACTGCTGCAACAACATGCAAGTTTAACTAAGATTACATAAAAACTGACGGTGACAACAAAATGGACTAATATGACAGAAGAGGGACCGGCATCAGTACCAGACCTGCTGCCAGACGTGAAACCAGACACTAGACGTTTTCCACTAAAATGAAAAAACTGACCTCCATAACAACTGCACCATGTTTAACGGGAAAACAACATGGCAGAAATCCTGATCAACTAAATCTCAAGTAAATTCCAGGTCTGTAGGACTTTTTTTTCGTCAGTGCCAAAACGTGAAAGATTTTGAGCCTTTAAACAGCTGACCGGCATTCAACAGCAGCTACTGCCAGACGAACAACTAGCCTATTGAACTTCTCATCTTTACAGCCGGTTCATCCAGTTGACAGTAGCATTCAAATCTTTACCACCATCATATCACCATTACCAGAGCTAACGAGAGTGAAACACAGGAGACCTCGTCAAATCATACAGTATAAACCTCCAAGGTATAGGACGGATATCCCTCATTGCCAGTCGTGGAAAGGGAAGTGAATAGTTAAATAGTCAAGGTAAATGTTTTTAGTTACTGACCTATATTAGCTGACCAGTGTACATGAGAGAATCATAGAAAAAGCCAAATATATCTATAAACTCAGGAAATCAGGTGGTGTTACTCCCCTCAGTGTTTTTAAAAATGGCTGAGTCACAAAACTGGTCAGGATACATTACAACACCGACACCAACCCCCGATAAATGGAATTAGGGGGATATATGGAAGGATAAAAACATTGAATAATCCATATCTGGTCTTCATAATGGAAAGAGTTAGAAGAGATTTGTGAAGCCAGACTGTTAAATGAGGTTGTGAAAGGGAGGGTGAATAAGGGGTGTTAAATGTAAGGGTGTTTGAAGTTTTTTTTTTTTTATATTTTATATAAAACATTAACAATACAAGGTGGAAATTATATTAAAAGTACACATAATGAGTTAAATCACAAATTCCCAAATTCACCCTTACAACAAATGAAAAATTAACACACAGACTAAGTGTTCTGACACCCTTAAGACCACACAGCCCATATACACCCATAATACCAGAGTATATACCTGTGAAGGCTGAAACTTTTGACACAATTTCACACCCCCCCCCCTCTCGCAAATATAACCTCACCACCTGAACTGCATCTTAACTTAACATTAAATATACATAGTAATTTCCACTATCAAAGTGATACAGTAAACAACTTAGACACAAAAAATTAATAACAAAAGAAATGGGATACATGTCAATACTTAACACAATGACCTCAACCTGAAGAAAGAAAACCCCAAAAGCTTTAATTGTTCTAGAAGGTTGCAATATTGAATGTCAACACTCAAAGGCAACTTATGTGCAGACTTAGCATGTAAACCCAGCATTCAACATAGGAAATAGAAATAAAACAGTATATTATGAAAAACATCACAGAATACAATGGTATAAAGTATAAACCCCCAGTCCAAGTACGGCACACACAAAAAATTCCACATACATCCCTAACACAGACAAAACAAAATTTTGTGCAACTGCACCTACAACCACTCACATAATAGACATACGACTGCTATGTACATCATAACATAATAAATCTAATTTAAAGGAATCACAGTTGAATCAACACCGCCTTCACTATAAGGCGTTTAGAGAATAATTCTCATAGTACAAGTCCAACTTGCATGTATTCCCATCTCGCTACATACAATAAATGCGTTATTATCTACACATAAACAACACACTGGACAAGCAACTGTCCATCACTTCCAATCCATATGCTGCCCCTACCTGGGGGGCTCGCTATGCACAGTTATGTAGCAACCCCCCCCCCCCTTGAATACCTTATTTCCATCACAACAATCTACCTCTGGAACCGGAGTACTATATGATAGTGTTAACGGTTTTCAAATCTTAATCTTTAAGGCCAGGTTAGTGCCTCCGTAACAACAACACTTCCAAGAATGAAAAGATATGGTTCCAAACTTAGAAATGTAAGGGCACAAATAATAGTTACTCAGTCATTTCCCGGTTTTTTATTTCAAAGCTTAAATACTTTTAGATATTCATAAATATCCTATTAAATATCACTGTCAGAAACTTACTCCTTCACACAAGAAAACTCTTAAATAGAATGTACAAGTCAATATGTTCACTACACTTGATAATGATCAGAGAATATTACCGCTTCCTCAATATAACATTAACTTGTGTGCAAGTACATAAATTGAGAATTAACACTTTCACTAGTAACTCCTGGCAAAGGAAAATATCAAAATTCTAGAGCTTGACACAGGACGTGGACAATTCGTAACCTGAAGATAACAGTATATAATTATCCATCAGAACCTTCACAATAAACCACAAGCTGGTTCATGAGTTTCTATAACCCAATTCTCAATCCAAGTGAGAAAAGGTGGATACTAGGAGGGTAAGCTCAGTCAATGCACACTCCGTCAGCAGAGAGATGAACTCCATAAACCGTAAATTACTTCATGACATCAACTCGTCAAAAGGGGGAGAGGGTAGAGCGGTGCAAACTACCCAATCAGATGTAGATACCCTTGTTATAAACCTACCGGAGTGCCTACTAACACAATTACTCAATATATATAATATATAAATATATATATATATTATATATATATAATATAAATAAGGTATAGATGGTAACAGCAACCACCCAGGGAATACTACCGTCCTGCCAGATTGACTGTTAAACAAAAACCTGTAACTTGTTTTGCATGATGGTAGGTTGAAGTTTTCTTTTTCTGTCTCATAAACACGCTAAGAAACAGGTGATATCTTGCTACTCCTGACTTACACTTTGTCAAACCACCCTTCACATACTACGCACATGCATATATATAATACATCCATCTAGGTTTTTTTCCTCCCTTTTTCTAAAGAGCTCTTTTCTTTTATATCTTCTATGGTCCATGGGGAAGTGGAAAAGAATCGTTCCTCCGTAAGCCATTCGTGTCGTAAGAGGCGACTAAAAAGCCGGGAGCAATGGCTAGTAACCCCTTCTCCTGATACAAATAACTAAAAAGAGAAGAAGGAAAAACTATATAAAATGGGTTGCTTAAATGTGCGTGGATGTAGTGCGGAGACAAGAAACAGATTGATTGCTGAAGTTATGGAATGAAAAGAAGTTGGATTGGTCCTGGCCCTAAGCTAAACAAAGCTGAAGGGGGTAGGAGAGTTTCAGTGGGGGGAAATAAATGGGATTAAATCTGGAGTATCTGAGAGAGTTAGAGCAACGGAAGGGGTAGCAGTTAAAGTTAAAATGATCAGTTATGGAAGAGAAAAGGAGAATATTGAAATGTGTAAATTCAAGAAATATGTTGATAAAGTAAATGTTTGGAAGCGAAGAAGTGGGTCATAATAAGCTTGTACGCACCTGGAAAGAGAGGAATGCAGAAGGATACGAGAGATTTTGGGAGAATGTAAAGTGAATAAAAGGAGCCTTATGAACAAGTGAGAGAGTAAATTGTGGTAGGGGACTGAATGCTAAAGTAGGAGAAAAAAAAAAACCCCCCCCTTTTAGAGAGGGTGTGAGAAGGTAAGTTTGGGGTGCCAGTGTAAATGATAATGGGAGCCCTTTGATTGCACTTTGTTTAGAAAGTGGTTTTTAAGTTATCGGTTTAAATACATATTTTAAGAAAAAGAGGAGAAAAAAGGTATACAACGATATATGTAGGGCGAAATGACAGTAGTTTGTTTGGATTATGTAATTGGGTAGATAAAAGACGGGTTGATGTAGGACTTCAAGGATGTACAAAGTTTAAATATGGGGCCACAGATATATCAGATCCACTTTCTAGTTGTAGCTACACACTGAGAGTAAAATGTAGAATGGGATACAAGGGGAGAATAGAAGCAGTTCTCACAGGAAGAAGAGGTGAAGGTTTTATAAACTAAAAGAGAGGCAGTAAGGGTAAGAAAATAAACAGCTAATTGGAGGAAAGATAGGGCTAATGAGAGGAAAAAATACATAGGCAATGGGGTCGGAAGAGTATGGGTAGGTTTTAAAAATGTATTGTAAGTGATCAGAGAAGTTTGTTACAGGAAAGTGTGCAGAGGGAAGAGGAGCGAATGGTGGACATGATGATGTAAAGAGAGTAGTAATGGGATAAAAAGTTTAGCATATGAGAAGTTATTACAAAGTAAAGTGGAATTGCACGTAGGGAAGAGTATATGGAGAAAAAGAGAGATGTTAAGAGAGAGGTTACGCAATGTAAAAAGAGAGCAAATGAGAGAGTGGGTGAGATTTTCTCAACAAATTTGTTGAAAATAAGAAAAGTTTGGAGTGAGATTAACAAGTTAAGAAAGCCTATAGAAACAAAATGATTGTCAGTTAAAAATAGGAGCGGAGAGTTAATTAAATGGAGAGTTAGAGGTATTTGAAGATGGCAGGAATATTTTGAGGAATTGATAAATGTTGATGAAGATATGGAAGCTGTGATTTCGTGTATAGGGCAAGGAGGAATAACATCTTGTCGGCGTGAGGAAGAGCCAGTTGTAGAGTGTGGGGAAGATCGTGAGCAGAAGGAAAAATGAAAGGGGGTACGGCATCCGGGATTGATGGGATAAATGATAGAAATGTAAAAAGCAGGTGGGGATATCGTTTTGGAGTGGTTGTGCAATCATTTAATAAAATGTATGGAAGAGGGTACGTTAACCTATGGATTGGCAGAGAGCATGCATAGTTACCTTTTGTATAAAGGCAAGGTGGAAAAAAGAGAGTGCAAAAATTATAGGGGGAAAAGGTTCAGTTGAGTGTACCTGTAAAGTGAATGGTATAGTTATAATTGAAAGAATTAAGAGTAAACGGAGAATAGGAATAGCTTATGAACAAGGAGGCTTTGTAAGGAAAGGTAGGGGGTTGTGAGGACCAGGTGATTACAGGTGAAACATAAGAGAACAGTATTTTAGATAAGGCTAAAGGTCATTTTGGCATTATGGATTTGGAAAAGTCGTATGACAGGTGGTAGGGGGGCAAAGAGGCAGAATGTTGCAAGGTAAGGTGAAGGAGGTAGGTTACTGGAGCAGGTGAAGAGTTTTTAAGCGAGGATAGTAGGCTCAAGTTAGAGTATGTAGAAAGAGGAAATTTTTTCCCAGTTAAAGGTAGGCCTAGACAAGGAATGTGTGATGTCACCGTGGTTGAATAAAGTAAAATTATAGTAGTGGTTGTAAGAGAAGTAAATGTGAGGGTCCTTGGCAAGAGTCGTGGAGTTAAAAGATAAAGAATCACACACAAATTGGGAGTTTGTCACAGCTGCTCTATGCTGATGACACTGTGCTCTTGGAGTTCTGAAGAGAGGTTGCAGAGATTGGTGATGAAATTTTGAATGGGTGTGCAAAGAAGAAAATTAACGTGAATACAGGAAAGGAGTAAGGTTATGAGGATAACAAAAAGATTAGGTGATGAAAGATTGAATATCAGATTGGGGAGAGAGTATGGAGGAGGTGACCTATTCAATATTGGGAGAGGACGGTCAGCGGATGGATAAGATAAGAGAGGTGAATAAACATAGAATTGAGATGAGGAAAAAGAGAGAGTTGGTGGCACTTAGTGAGTCTGTGGAGACAAAGAACTTGGTCCTTGAGGCAAAAGAGGGAATGTATGATAGTATAGTTTTAAAACAACAGCTCTATAATGGGTGGTTAAGCGAGGGTGATGAAAGTTTGCAGGCGAGGATAAGGCCAGGAGGCAGTGGAGATGTCCATGTCTGAGGGCCCATGTGAGGGTGTGAATATAATGCAAGAAATTCGTAGTATAGGAGTTAGAGAGAGGTGCTGGATTACCAAAATTTTGTCCAGAGGGCTGAGGAAGGGTTGTTATGATGGTTCGGGACATGTAAGAGAATGGGAGCGGAAATCAGAAATGACTTCAAGAGTGTATCAGTCTGTAAGTGAAGGACGGCGGTTATGGGTCGGCCTAGGAAGGGTTGGGAGGAGGGGGTAAAGGAGGTTTTGTAGTGCGAGGGCTTGGACTCCAGCAGGCATGCGTGACGTGTTTGATAGAGTGAATGGAGACTAATGGTTTTTAAAACTGACGAGCTTGTTGGAGTGAGAGCAAAGTAAACATTATGACGTGATACAGGGAAACCGGCAGGCCGGACTTGATTCTGGAGATGTGAAGTACAGAGTGTCCTCACTCTGAAGGAGGGGTGATAATGTTGCAGTTTAAAAACTTAGTGTAAAGCACACGCTTCTTGGCAAGACAGTGAGGAGTGAATGATGGTGAAAGTTTTTCTTTTTTCGGGCTCAACCCTGCCTTGTGTGAATCGGCCGGGTGATAATAAAATAAAAATAATATATATATACATCATAACCGTGTATATTTCCTAAATCCGATAATATTATAAAACTAGTGGAATCTTTAATTTAGCTAATATTAAATGAAACCCAGAGTATAATATTAAGTGCTAATACATATAATAAATCACATTATGACCCTTGGTCCTAAACAACCCCCCCCCCCCCCTTTCGGTACTAACCTTCGCCGTAAAAAGAGACTACAAAACAGAATAAAGCCCGAATACAAGTCTTTGTCCCTGACAAAGACCCTGATACAATTTTCATCTCCAACAAGAAAATAAAAGACTTGTGTCTCCAAACCACGTACGTTAGACACCCCGTACCCAGAGCTTCTGAAGAGTGTTTCTCATAAAGAGGCCTTAAGTGACCATTGGTAGCAGAGAAATTCATGGCAAGCAACAGGAGACGCCACCACAGAAATAATTTCTGGATACCAATTGTGGCTTACTGACAGGTCTCCTCAGTGGTTACAAGAAAAAAAATCAGATAACTGTGAGTAAACAAATAGAATTAAGAAAAAATGCATTAACAAAATATCATACCTATAAAAGTGCACTACAAATCCTCTTTTATAATTCAAATTTAATTACATGTCTTAAGGACGGGACAGATTGACAGCATAACATTATCCAGCTCTCTCTAATATGGTTAATGCTTATAGAAAAAGGTTGTATCCTAAGGCACCATCTTGTATTCTAGCAATTCTTAGTCCTTCAAGGTGTTTAAAAGTGTTAAGGGCTTATGGATCTGTATATTTTTACTCTAATTTTTATGAGGGGTAAGTCCCGAGAGTAGACTTCAAAGTGGTTCCAAGGATAAACCAATGCAGTGCCTCCTTACAACGGTTGCATAACTTAAATGATGGGGTATCAATTTATAGCAGAAAAATAGACATGACCTGGGTGTAAAAGATCAGAAGAGGGAGAAGGTTGTAGAAGGACAGCACCGACTGCATACTCGCTGGGCATCCACTTGTAAAGTAAAGTGAACGACAAACACCGGACTCTGTATAACTGAGAGGGAACCAAGTAGACGCTTTAGACGAGTAAGGCTAACTCACTTGTAGTCCGTCCATTTAAAAGGAACTTTAGAACTTAGTAAGATTCAAACATCGGTCTGCCACTTGCGAAAAAATATGGGCAAAACATCCGGCGTAGTAACCGCCAACCCAAGCAAACCTCTGTATACCCTTTCTTGACCTGTGTAGCATGAAAACCCACAAAAGCAAGATCTTTGCATTAACGGGGGCAACCCGTGCTGCCCAAAATTAAATCCCAGATAATATATTCGGGCACTGACCAAAAACTCACACTTGGCAATGTTGACGGTAAAATGGTGTTCATCTAGCCTTTTCATATAGCTTCCAGTCTGCGAACATTTGTACTGACCGTCTAATGTGTCCATTGACATCCCCTCCCTGGATCAGAACAGTTGTATCATCCACATACCAATTAAAACTGGCCAACCCTCGCAACCTCACACCCTGGTCCCTCTACGTGACACATACGCTGCTACAATCAATCTATAAACTGGGTCCTTGCTGTACGCACGCAAAACAATAAATTGTGACATAGGGGAACCCCTGCCTAAGTCCTCTACCCATTAAATCCTTCCCCACCCCAATCGACCATTAATCTGTACCCTGCCATTGCACCTGTCCTACGAACGCATTCAACCCGCCCACTATTTCTGCCCAAATCCTGACCCCTAGAGGATGGGCTTTCAATGCTTTTCCGATTCCCCTCTATGTATGCCCTCTTTGCAATCGAGCGCTCACAAACCCTCCCTCCCTCACCCCCCTCCTTTTGCCTCACGAAATTCCTCTAAGTATACACATGCCCCTCCCACCTGTAGACCTCCATGGCAAAACCAAACTGAGTTTGTGATACTACCCGCCCTACCACACAACTTGACCCGATTCCCATAAATCTTCGACAAAGCAATTTATATCTGCGCATAACAACGGAGATCGCCCCGATTAATCCCGAAGGTTATGCTGCCCCTTAGCCTTCTGCGGTTACCAATACAACGACAGCCGTTGCCTGCTTCTCACCCAGTCTCACTCTCTCGCATTCATGCAATTTAATACCTAACCAGAAATATGCTCAATAATTCCCAATGCACATGCCACCCCCAGAATAAAACTCTGCCGGTGTAGATCCATCAATTCCCGGTGCGCTTTGCCCTTTCGCATTCCACTTAAAAGCCCTCCATATTCTCCCCCTGAGGTTATTTCCCCATCATGTGATTCCTATCACATGTTACGCAACGACAGTACCACACTCCCAACACCTGTTCTAAAACCCCACCCTTCCTCTACCCCTTCTCCGTTTGCCAGTACTTCTCATACCACTTGTCAGCAAACGCCCCCATTCCTTCTGTAGCTTGTATGACCTGCCCCTCCCAGTACCCTCCTATCGATTCATGAAACCTCCAACCCTGGAATAGTCATTGCCTGCTGTCTTTTGTTTCTGCCTACGCAATACGCACGACGAGAGGTCTACTCGCACACCAGTAAACACTCTCTCCACCCCCGGCCTGGTACCCCTCACCGCTTGGAACCTCTCATCCCTGTACCTCACGTCAGCCTCCCTTTAATTGCATAATTTCATTCCATTGGATAAGTGCCCTGCCACCGCCCCCCTCTCGCATAACAACCCCGTAACTTCCTTCTATAGTTAGCAAGCCCTATTTTAAAGGAATTGAGTACTTCGTTTCCCTTCCTTACGTATATTGCTTACATCTCCTTTCTTTCATGCCACACCATCCCACCACGGATTCACGCCACATCCTATACCCCTTTTATCTCTGCACGTTACCCCTACCACAGCGTGCAAATCCCTCTATCCCCTCCTCATCACCTAACACGCTTGTATTTAAATTTTCCAATATCCTATGTATATACTGCTAGTGAACTCACACTGCCACATCTGCTACTACCGCTCGATGATACCAGAATATGTACTTCTATTTGTACGGAAAAATGTTCAACCCAAACCCTTGAGATATATACTGCTATCCAACCTAGCAGGCGTAAACCCCGTTCTTACAAAGTGTGCTCTACCTCACACGCCCTCTCCAAACCGCATCCCACAAACTGAATATCTCAAAGGATCTCGCAAGGCCGCCCGACACGTGCCCCGCCCCTTTTGGTTCCACGTCAGTCCCTCCTATATCGCAGTTCCAGTCGCCACCAACGACGGCCACTGCAGGTAAAACCACGTAGAAGAAAACTAGTTTTCACATACAAAATCCCTTTTGACCTCACACTCATTTTCCGCTGGTGCATACACACATACAAAAGATACCCGCTCGTCCCATCCACCCACCCATACCACGTGCAATACTCTTCCCCTTCCCTCCCCCCCGCCCCGCGTCACTTTCTTAGCAACACAAAACGGGCTTGCCCTCACTGATCAATATACCCACACCGCACCTTGTCAGACGTGAAGGATGGCAGAGTCAGACCTGAAACCCCTCCACCTCGCGCACTCCTTCCCTGTCCTTGAAAATTGTGTTCTTGCTGGAACACTACATCCCACCCTATATATTATAGCAGAACATGTCGAAAAAATCCATTCCTTCTTCACACTATTACACGTCCATTTAAGTTCACAGGCATTTACAGCTAAGGCCTTCTTTATAGGTTGTCCAAACCCTTCCTCCTCTCTCAGTTGTCTCCCAGGGCCTCCTGCCCCAGAGCCTCAGCACAAGGCTTCACACATCAACCCCTGTCGCGCCCCCCTTTTTTGCGATGCTCGCGCTTTGGATGTGGAGCTGCTTCGTCCATTGCTCTTCCTTTACCATCCCTGACCTTCGCGCCGGGCACGTCAGGACATCATTCTGAGTCAGACGGCCGCGCTCTCTTCCTCGTGATGGCCTCCAATCCATGTTATCTTCGTGGATTCCCTCACGATGAACCTCTACCTCCACCACAGCCCCGTTCCACAGCACAAGGCCGAGCTCAACTACTCTCATCTACCTTAGTTGGTGCGCCGTCAACACTGCTATGTTTTTTTTTTTTTTATCCTTACATTCTCTACAGGCAACCGCCGTGTATCTCACCAGCTCAGGAAACAACATCATGCAGGCGGTGTCAATGTCTTAACACTTCCTGAAGCTCTTGCTGTCTAGAGCCTGCACCTACTTCCTGCACTTGCCAGTTCTGTACTCTTTTCTGTTGTGTGGTAAAGATCCTTTTACATCCACAGCTTAAACCTCACACTTGCCATTCTCCTTCTTTGGAATCCTCACCTCCTTCACTCGCACAAGCGCCCAGGGCCCTTGCTTGCGCACTGGGCTCTCAAACAGCCTATCGCGCTGGTAGATTGTGACTTCACCAGTTATGCGGCTGGCGCCACCTCCTGAGGCTTCACGCAGATTCTGCCGCCATATGGTTAGGTGGTGCGCCGCCGCACATATTCTGATGCGTACGGGTCTTCTGTCCGGCATACGATACTCCATAACTTGCGTCCTGAGTCTCGACAAACACGACGTAGGACGGTATGGGTATTGTCTCAGAGTTATCTTCAGGGGAAAAGGTACCCTCTACGGACGTCCAATGTAAGCACCTGTGTCCAGCTTGCCTTTTGTGCCAGATGTATGGTGCCATATGGTCTCAAATAACACTCCTTTTTGTCAGCCTCAATATGCCTCAACTGGGACATTAAGTATAACTTAACCACGTAAAGTGGCGAGATCGTCGATCAAACGCACCTTCACAGCTGGGAGACGCGTCAAGATACGTCTTGGAAACATGTCACCAAGGACTCAATACACGGACGTGGATTCTAGTTTGACGAAGATTCTATAATGCCATTCAGGGCTACACCATACACCTCATCGTCCTTGGATTCCATAGTCTCCCTTTAATGATTGTTGGAGTAAAGACTTTGCATGAAGAGGGTGAAATCGCCACGAAGCAGATCAATAACAATGGTATTTTACGCGCCTCCTCACACTCAGCGCCATGTTGATAAAGTAGCTCGCTGAACAGCAGAGGGGTTGCAGGGCACAGACCTCACTCGACGTGGTCAGGCAGCGAATGTATTGTCAAGGCAGTGTATCCAAGAAGAGCCAAGCGTAATCTATTATGGCATTGTATAAGGGTATAACATAGGGTTCCTGCGAGAGCTCAGTAGGTAGACACTGTGCTTGTCTATACTCATGGAACCTTTCAGGACATGGTCAAGTAGTACGATCGCTTCTTACTAGACACTGTTTACCTATCTCAATTCTCCTGACATGATGGTGTCATACAAGTGGTGCTATACGATTCGCCTCTAGAGATTATTTTATCATATGATTAAACTCGCTAAAGTGAGTGGTGTTACTCCCATTATCACTGAACGCCATTAAAATTATTTACCCTTCTCAGTTATGTTCGTTCCAAGAGAAGCAGAATGGCTTCAGTTTTCCCTAGGTGTAATGATAGTTTGTGTCTACTGTAACCATTTGCTTTGAAAGGACTCCAGTATACAGTGTTAAACATTAGCATATATTATTGTGTGGTCTTTACCTGTATAACAGAGCACTGTCATCTGCTCATACAGTTGTTAGGAGTTTGCACTTGACACTGATAGGTCATATCATTGACAGAACAGGCCATGGCAGCCCGCAGCAAGCAGCAACAGGGCTGCTACCTATGTATGCTTGACGTCCTGGGCCTATCGCGAACTCCAGTGATGGCCAAATTTGCATGTTGACTGCCTGCAACAACATGCATAGTTAACTATAGTTTACATTAAAAACTGACGGTGTGACAGAACAAAATGACTAAATATGACAGAAAGAGGGACCGGCATTCAAGTTACCAGGACCTGCTGCCAGGACGTGAACCAGACACGAGACGTTTTCCACTAAATGAATAACTGACCTCCATATCAACTGCACCAGTGTTTAACGGGAAGACAACATGGCAGAAATCCTGATCAACTAAATCTCCAAGGAAATGCCAGGTCTGTAGGACTTTTTTCGTCAGTGCCAAACGAGGGAAAGATTTGAGCCTTTAAACATGGCTGACCGGCATTCAAACAGCAGCTACTGCCAGACGTACAACTAGCCAAGTGAAATTCTCATCTTTACTGACGTTCATCTGTTGACAGTAGCATCATATCTGTACCACCATCATATCACCTGTACCAGTGCTAACGAGAGTGAAACACAGGAGACATCGTCAAATCAACAGTACAAAACTCCAAGGTATAGGACGGATATCCCTCAGTGCCAGTCGTGGGAAAGAAGTGAATAGTTAAATAGTCAAGGTAAATGTTTTAGTAGCTGACCTATATTCAGCTGACCAGTGTACAGTGAGAGAATCATAGAAAAAGCCAAATATATCTATAAACTCAAGGAAAGTCAGGTGGTGTTACTCCCCTCAGTGTTTTAAAAATGGCTGAGTCAGCAAAACAGGTCAGGAGACAACAACACGACACAACCCCCGATAAATGGAATTGAGGGGGATTTGGAAGGATAAAAACATTGATTAAACCTTTCTGGTCTACCAGAATGGAAAGGAGTTAGAAGTTAATTGGTGAAGCCAGACTGTGAAGTGAGGTGGGTAAGGGAGGGTGAATAAGGGGTTAAATGTAAGGGTGTTGAAGTTTTTTTTTTTTTATATTTTATTTAAAACATTACAATACAAGGTGGAAATTATATTAAAAGTACACATAATGAGTTAAATCACAAATCCCAAATTCACCCTTACAAAAATGATTACAACAGACGAAGTGTTCTGACACCCTAATACCACACACCATATACACCCAGTTATACCAGAGTTATATACCTGTGAAGGCTGAAACTTTTGACACAATTTCACCCCCCCCCCTCTCGCAAATATAACCATCACCAACCTAAACTGCATCTTAACTTAACATTAAAGGATACATAGGAATTACACTATCATGAGTGATACAGTAACATCTTAGACACAAAATTTTAATAACAATGAAATGGGATACATGTCATTACTTAACACAATGACCTCAACCTGGTGAAAGAAAACCCCAAAAGCTTAATGTTCTAAGAAGGTTGCAATATTGAATGTCAACTCTCAAAGGCAACTTATGTGCAGTCTTAGCATGTAAACCCTATTCATGCAACATAGTATATAAATAAAACTGTATATTATGAAAAACATCACAGAATAAAAAGGGTATAAAGTATAAACCCCAGCCATGTAGCGGCTACACACAAAAAATTCCACATACTTCCCTAACACAGACAAAACAAAATTTTTGTGACAACTGCACCTAAACAACTCACATAATATGACTTAAGACTGCTATGTACATAGATAACATAATAAATCTAATTTGAATGGATCACAGTTGATCAATCAGCCTTCACTATCAGGCGTTAGAGAATAATTCTCATAGTACAAGTCCAACTTGCATGTAGTCCCCATCTCGCTACATACAATAATATGCGTATTATCTACACATAATACTAACACACTGGACAAGCAACTGTCCATCACTTCCAATCAATATGCTGCCCTACCCTCGCTATGCACAGTGATGTAGGCAACCCCCCCCCCCCCCTTGAATACCTTATCCATCATCACTACTACCTTGAAGGAACAGGAGTACTATATGAATAGTGTTACGGTTCAAATCTTAATCTTTAGCCAGGTTAGTGCACTCCGTAACAACACACTTCAAAGAATGAAAAGATATGGTTCCAAACTTAGAAATGTAAGGCACAAATAATAGTTACTCAGTCTTTTCCAGTTTTTTATTTAAAAGCTTAAATACTTTAGATATTCATAAATATCTATTAAATATCACTGTCAGAAACTTTCCTTCACACAAGAAAACTCTTAAATAGAATGTACATGTCAATATGTTCACTACACTTGATAATGATCAGAGGAATATTACCGCTTCCTCAATAGTAACATTACTTGTGTGCAAGTACATATATTGAGAATTAACACTTTCACTGAGTAACTCCCTGGCATAAGGAATATATCACAAAGTTCTAAGCTTGACACTGGTCGTCACTTCGTAACCTGAAGATAACTGTATATAATTATCAGCAGACTTCACAATAAACCACAAGCTGGTTCAGGAGTTTCTATAACCCAATTCTCTATCCAAGTGAGAATAAGGTGGAGTACTAGGAGGGTAGCTCAGTCAATGCACACTCCGTCAGCAGAGAGAGTGAACTCCATATACAGTAAATTACTTCATGACATCAACTCGTCAAAAGGGGAGAGGGTAGAGCGGTGCAAACTACCCACAAATGGAGATACCTTGTTATAAACCTTTGCCAGGAGTGCCTTAACAAATTACTCAATATATATAATTATATATATATATATATAATATATATAATATAAAAAAATA
>NW_026506452.1:0-40416 GCF_026875155.1 Cherax quadricarinatus
CCCCCCACAACCAAAACCCCAAAAGGGGACACACAAAAGGGACACAACAACAAGGGCCACAGCAACAAGGAGTACACAACAACAAGGGACACAGCAACAGGGTACACAACAACAAGGGGACACAACAACAAGGGGACACCACACCACACAGGGCACACAACAAGGGGACACAACAACAAGGGGACACAACAACAAGGGGACACAACAACAAGGGGACACAACAACAAGGGGACACAACAACGGGGACACAACAAGGGGACACAACAACAAGGGGACACAACAACAAGGGACACAGCAACAGGGGACACAGCAACAAGGGGACACAACAACAAGGGGCCAAACAACAAAGGGGACACAACAACAAGGGGACACGCAACAGAGGAACAACAAGGGGACACAACAACAAGGGGACACAACAACAAGGGACAACAACAAGGGGACACAACAACAAGGGGACACAACAACAAGGGGACACAACAACAAGGGGACACAGCAACAAGGAGACACAACAACAAGGGGACACAACAACAAGGGGACACAGCAACAAGGGGACACAACAACAAGGGGACACAACAACAAGGGGACACAACAACAAGGGGACACAACAACAAGGGGACACAACAACAAGGGGACACAACAAGGGGACACAACAACAAGGGGACACAACAACAAGGGGACACAACAACAAGGGGACACAACAACAAGGGGACACAACAACAAGGGGACACAGAAACAAGGGGACACAGCAACAAGGGGACACAGCAACAAGGGGACACAACAACAAGGGGACACAACAAGGGGACACAACAAGGGGACACAACAACAAGGGGGACAACAACAACAAGGGGAAACAAATATCTCATTGTAAATAACACACAAATATCCTTTACAAAGCAGAGAGACTCTGACGACGACGCTTCGGTCCGACTTGGACTATATACAAATGGTCAAAGTCGGACCGAAACGTCGTCCTAAGCTTCTCTCTTCTACGTGCGGGTCATATATGCAATTTTCGTCTCGGTATTGTGTTCTTCACTGTAAATAATTTGATCATTCCTCTGAGGAAATTCAGAAGTGAGAGTCGAGACTACAGAAGAAACTAACAGCTGTTTGCTCCTTGGCATCCCTAAGTTTACTCTCACCCAAACTTCCTTAAGAAATTGAACACACCTTTTCTGAAAGTCTAGAGTTTTTCAGCGCGTTAGACAGAAGTTTAACGGTATGGCCCTTAACTAGTTTAGTTATGGGGGGCTGAAAACATTTGGTCGTTTGGGGTTCTTGTACTGTGTTTGGTTTTTATGTGAGGTCCAAAAACATTTGTTACTTTTTGTGGGTCTGTAACTAGTTGGTACATTTTGGGGTTCTGTGACTATTTTGGGTTTTCGTTATGTGAGGCCCTAAAAATATTTGGTTGTTAGGGGGCCCTGTAATACGTTGGTAGGGGTTTATGCGAGTCCTGTAAACGTTGTTCGTTATGCCGGTTTTTTTTCATTTTTGAAAAATACTTTTTGTTTTATTGGTTGAAAAGATTTTACATTATGCAACCCCAAAAACAACAAAAAACAATTCCCCCTTTACCAAGTAAAAAATCAAACTATAAACCATAAAAAATTTTACCTAAAATCTATGTTTGTAACCCCCCAAAAATTTTTACACAAAAAAATCAAAAAACGCTTTCTGCTTTAAAAAACTTATCCCTTTTAAACCCCCGAGGCCTAAACCGATAAAACAGGGGAAAAGGATAGAAACCCGTTCAATAACTCCTAGAAATTCTTACCGGATTTTCCCAGTAGTAAACTAAAGGAACTTCACCCTCTAACACGCCGTAATTGTTTTCAACAACCCCCCTGAAGGGCAGCGTATCTCCGACCGTGGGAAAATGTTTTTCCCGGAAAATTTAGGCGCACCTTTCACCCCTTTTTGGGAAACCCCCCGCCCCTTTATAGTTTCAATGTCGGGGTTAAAATAAGCATGGGTTTACCCCTTAGGTAAAGTAAGAGGGTAATTGGCCCTTGAATGCTGATTACTGATTTACCGTCACAATATTTCTGTTGTGCGCCTTACAAGCGGGAAATACGATGCGTGTTATTTGTTATAGACGTACCTGTGTAGTCCCACACGAATAGCCTGGGTGGGATAGGCTATGCTGAGAGATAGCAGGTCCCAATTGGCATTAATTATCTCTTTACCCTCCCACCTGGAAGGTTCAGGATGGGATAGACTATCCTGAGAGATAGCAGGTCCCAAGTGATAGTAATTATCTGTTTACCCTCCCACCTGGAGGGTTCAGGGTAGGATAGACTATCCTGAGAGATAGCAGGTCCCAAGTGATAGTAATTATCTGTTTACCCTCCCACCTGGAGGGTTCAGGGTAGGATAGACTATCCTGAGAGATAGCAGGTCCCAATTGGCAGTAATTGTCTCTTTACCCTCCCACCTGGAAGGTTCAGGATGGGATAGACTATCCTGAGAGATAGCAGGTCCCAAATGATAGTAACTGTCTGCCTACCCTCCCATCTCAGGTACAACAATTCCCTAGTAAAAGCAACACCAGCTATGCTAAAAGGAAATCTTTCAATCTGCCGTAGCTGATGGACCTTTAATGGAGTGCTTGACGATATCCATATTGCCCTACTTAAGTCTTTCAGCTCTGGTTGACAGGTGGCAGCACTTTGCACAAATGGAACCAACCTGCATGATGGAGTATGACTGGGAAAAGCACTTGGCTTTTGTTTCCTCAGTGTAACTAATCTACTGTTGTGTATTCACTTTTGTTAAATAACAAAAAAGGCTTTTTCTTAGTATATTACTGACTCCTCCTCCATACTACCACCCCACCACTACTACTACGACCACCTGCCTATATATACTCCCTCCCACTCTCCTTTCCGTAGTGTGACTTTGTAAATGGGCCAAGTCGGACCGAAACGTCGTCGTAAGCTCGTCTCTTCTATGTGCGAGTTGTGTTTAGCAGTGTTTCATTACGAGCATCTACAAGGTCAGGTCAGTGTCGTCTGTGTTTGGAAGCGACAGTGCCAAGTCTGCATTTAATAATAATATTAATATATAATATATATTTATTCTTATAGACTTTATATTGACACACGAACGGATCTTTCAGGACTTCCTGCTACATTTCTGCAACACTGCAAGCTCCTGATGAATTAACTACAACACGAAAGGCCTAGAACTATCATTCAGCTCTCCCTGTGATATACATAAGTGGACTCTAGTCCTCTCCTATCTCTCACCCAGTTTCGTCTCTCTCTCTCTCTCTCTCTCTCTCTCTCTCTCTCTCTCTCTCTCTCTCTCTCTCTCTCTCTCTCTCTCTCTCTCTCTGAGAGGGTGAGATAAGCCAGAGGACAAAAAGCGTGAGAGGCAAATATTAGCCTGGGCATCATGGTACTGGGTGCAGGATGGGGCAGACAACCATGGTGCTGGGTGCAGGATGGGGCAGACAACCATGGTGCTGGGTGCAGGATGGGGCAGACAACCATGGTGCTGGGTGCAGGATGGGGCAGACAACCATGGTGCTGGGTGCAGGATGGGGCAGACAACCATGGTGCTGGGTGCAGGATGGGGCAGACAACCATGGTGTGGGTGCAGGATGGGGCAGACAACCATGGTGCTGGGTGCAGGATGGGGCAGACAACCATGGTGCTGGGTGCAAGATGGGGCAGACAACCATGGTACTGGGTGCAGGATGGGGCAGACAACCATGGTACTGGGTGCAGGATGGGGCAGACAACCATGGTACTGGGTGTCAGGATGGGGCAGACAACCATGGTGCTGGGTGCAGGATGGGGCAGACAACCATGGTGCTGGGTGCAGGATGGGGCAGACAACCATGGTGCTGGGTGCAGGATGGGGCAGACAACCATGGTGCTGGGTGCAGGATGGGGCAGCAACCATGGTGCTGGGTTGCAGGATGGGGCAGACAACCATGGTGCTGGGTGCAGGATGGGGTAGACAACCATGGTGCTGGTTGGATGCAGACAACCTGTGTGTGCAGGATGGGGCAGCAACCATGGTGTGGGTGCAGGATGGGGCAGACAACCATGGTGCTGGGTGCAAGATGGGGCAGGACAACCATGGTACTGGGTGCAGGATGGGGCAGACAACCATGGTACTGGGTGCAGGATGGGGCAGACAACCATGGTACTGGGTGCAGGATGGGGCAGACAACCATGGTACTGGGTGCAGGATGGGGCAGACAACCATGGTGCTGGGTGCAGGATGGGGCAGACAACCATGGTGCTGGGTGCAGGATGGGGCAGACAACCATGGTGCTGGGTGGCAGGATGGGGCAGACAACCATGGTGCTGGGTGCAGGATGGGGCAGACAACCATGGTGCTGGGTGCAGGATGGGGCAGACAACCATGGTGCTGGGTGCAGGATGGGGCAGACAACCATGGTGCTGGGTGCAGGATGGGGCAGACAACCATGGTGCTGGGTGCAGGATGGGGCAGACAACCATGGTGCTGGGTGCAGGATGGGGCAGACAACCATGGTGCTGGGTGCGGATGGGGCAGACAACCATGGTGCTGGGTGCAGGATGGGGCAGACAACCATGGTGCTGGGTGCAGGATGGGGCAGACAACCATGGTGCTGGGTGCAGGATGGGGCAGACAACCACCATAATTGAGTCATTTGTCTAGTGGCCGGCCCCATCCCCCATTCCCCTGCACGTCCCCATCCCCATTTCCTTCACCTCCCAGTCACCAATCCACCGTTCCCCTGCATCTCCACATCCCCTTGCTAATCCCCATCACCATTCCCCATCTCCCTCACCTCCCCATCACAATTCATCTCCCCATCACCTTACCCCTCTCCAATCACCTTGCTCGTCTTAATAACTTTTCCCCTACCCATCACGTATTCCCCCATCACTTTTCCCCTCCCCATCACCCTGCCCCATTCTTCCACATTACTCCTCCCCATTTCCAACCTCTTTGCCTATACCCATTCCTCCATCTTTCCCCTTCCTTCCACCCAGAAGCAGAAGGAAGATGAGGAGAAGCAGAAGGAAGATGAGGAGAAGCAGAAGGAAGATGAGGAGAAGCAGAAGGAAGATGAGGAGAAGCAGAAGGAAGATGAGAAGCAGAAGGAAGATGAGGAGAAGCAGAAGGAAGATGAGGAGAAGCAAAAGGAAGATGAGAAGCAGAGGAAAGATGAGGAGAAGCAGAAGGAAGATGAGGAGAAGCAGAAGGAAGATGAGGAGAAGCAGAAGGAAGATGAGAAGCAGAAGGAAGATGAGGAGAAGCAGAAGCAGGAAGAATGGGAAGAACTGTATTTAGTAGAGGAAGTAGTAGTACTAGTAGTGGTACTAGTAGTAGTGGTACTAGTAGTGGTACTAGTAGTAGTGGTACTAGTAGTGGTACTAGTAGTGGTACTAGTAGTAGTGGTACTAGTAGTGGTACTAGTAGTGGTACTAGTAGTACTAGTAGTACTAGTAGTACTAGTACTAGTAGTATTAGTAGTAGTTGTACTAGTAGGACTGGTACTAGTAGTTGTATAGTTTAGTGGTACTGTGTGGAAACTAGTATGGTACTGTAGGGGTTTACTAGTAGTACTAGTGTGGTATAGTAGTGGTACTAGTAGTGGTACTAGTTGTACTAGCAGTACTAGTAGTAGTGGTACTAGTAGTGGTACTAGTAGTGGTACTAGTAGTAGTGGTACTAGTAGTACTAGTAGTAGAAGTTGTACTAGTAGTACTAGTTGTACTAGTAGTGGTACTAGTATTAGTAGTTGTACTAGTAGTACTAGTAGTACTAGTTGTACTAGTAGTTGTACTAGTAGAACTAGTAGTAGTACTAGTAGTGGTACTAGTAGTTGTACTAGTAGTTGTACTAGTAGTAGTACTAGTAGTTGTACTAGTTGTACTAGTAGTAGTGGTACTAGTAGTGGTACTAGTAGTAGTACTAGTAGTACTAGTAGTGGTACTAATAGTAGTGGTACTAGTAGTAGTTGTACTAGTAGTACTAGTAGTTGTACTAGTAGTAGTGGTACTAGTATTGGTACTAGTAGTGGTATGTAGTACTAGTAGTACTGTGTGGTACTTTTTGTGGTACTAGTAGTAGTACTGTATTTTGACTAGTAGTAGTTGTACTAGTAGTGGTACTAGTAGTGGTACTAGTTGTACTAGTAGTTGTACTAGTAGTAGTACTAGTAGTAGTACTAGTAGTAGTGGTACTAGTAGTGGTACTAGTAGTGGTACTAGTAGTTGTACTAGTAGTACTAGTAGTAGTACTAGTAGTAGTGGTACTAGTAGTGGTACTAGTAGTAGTTGCACTAGTAGTAGTGGTACTAGTAGTGGTAGTAGTTGCACTAGTAGTAGTTGTACTAGTAGTAGTACTAGTAGTGGTACTAGTAGTAGTGGTACTAGTAGTGGTACTAGTAGTAGTGGTACTAGTAGTGGCACTAGTAGTAGTACTAGTAGTGCTAGTAGTAGTACTAGTAGTAGGGGTACTAGTAGTGGCACTAGTAGTAGTGGTACTAGTAGTAGTACTAGTAGTAGTGGTACTAGTAGTATTTGTACTAGTAGTTGTACTAGTAGTAGTAATAGTAGTGGTACTAGTGGTACTGGTAGTGGTACTAGTACTTTTAGTAGTACTAGTAGTAGTAGTGCTAGTACTAAAAATAGTGGTAGTACAAATAGTACTTCTAGTAATAGTAGGGGAGGAAGAGAGGGAGGAGGAGAGGAAGAGACGGAGGAGGAGGAGTAGGAAAGGGGAAAGAGGAAGGGGAGGGGGTAAAGGGGTCGGGGAGGGGGTGCGAGCTTACCTGCATGTCACACCAGGTTACACAAGGGTGCTGCAGCCTCCAGGATCTAGTTACCTGGAGCCGCAGCTGAGAAATATTGTGGTGGAAGCCTTGTGGGGAAGTCCCCCCACTAGTGTTACCCGGGAGGGGTAAGAAATCCAGCCCTGGAGGGGTAAGACTCCCGCATGGAGGTAAGACTCCAGCTGGAGGGTAAGAAATCCACGTGGAGGGTAAGACTCCAGCATGGAGGGTAAGACTCCAGGTGGAGGGTAAGACTCCAGCGTGGGGGTTTAAAATCCAGCGTGAGGGTAATGACTCCAGCTGGAAGGGTAAGACTCCAGCCTGGAGGGTAGACTCCAGCCTGGAGGGTAAGACTCCAGCCTGGAGGGTAAGACTCCAGCCTGGAGGGTAAGACTCCAGCCTGGAGGGTAAGACTCCAGCCTGGAGGGTAAGACTCCAGCCAGGAGGGTAAGCTCCAGCCTGCAGGGGGAAGACTCCCGCCCGGAGGGTAAGACTCCAGCCTGCAGGGTAAGACTCCAGCCTGGAGGGTAAGACTCCAGCCTGGAGGGTAAGACTCCAGCATGGTGGGTAAGACTCCAGCATGGAGGGTAAGACTCCAGCATGGAGGGTAAGACTCCAGCATGGAGGGTAAGACTCCAGCATGGAGGGTAAGACTCCAGCATGGAGGGTAAGACTCCAGCATGGAGGGTAAGACTCCAGCATGGAGGGTAAGACTCCAGCATGGAGGGTAAGACTCCAGCATGGAGGGTTAAGACTCCGCATGGGGGTAAGACTCCAGCATGGAGGGTAAGACTCCAGCAATGGAGGGTAAGCTCCAGCATGGAGGGGGTTAAGACTCCAGCATGGAGGGTAAGACTCCAGCATGGAGGGTTTAAGACTCCAGAAAGGGGGTTTAAAACTCCAGCAAAGGTGGCCCCAGGCCCTAAAGGACTCCCAGAAAAACTCGGTGGAGAAGCCAAGGTTTGGAAGACCCTTAGGCCTTCGTAAGACTACTCTGGCCTATTAAGTCGCCATAAATGTAGTTTTGGTCATGAGACGAGACCTTCCACTGGTCTACCCAGACCAGACCAGATCCTGTTCCTGAGAAACAAAACATTTCAACTGCGATAAAAATAATTTGGTTTTATTAGGCCTATAAATCTAGCAGAAAAAATATTGCAATAATTTTGAATAGAAATGTCAAAAATTTCCGAAAAATTATTTTGACCTTGAAATAATAATATTTCTTCTAAAAATTAATTTTAATATAGTCGAGAGATTAAATTTAAAATTTGTGATAATTTCTCTTTCACTAAACTTTTTGGGAAATTTTGAATTACTAAGAAAACTGGAGAAAATTTTAACATATTTACTGATTTTTAATGATAATTTTGTTAGATTTCGTTCGTATTGAATGGGCATGTGTTTTTATAAGTCATGTGATCGTAATAAACAAATCACTTAACGAGGGAAGGATTCGAACCCATGGCTAGTCTTAAAACTCACAAGCCAGTGCGTTAACCACTGTACCAGGTGGTTCTAATAAGATTCATCCAACTAGGTATATTTCTATACTCCATAGGGAGGTTAGCATGGGCCACTACTGTGACCACAAATTGTTTCTTTTTTTACAAACTAATCCCAGACATTCTATAACAATGGTCCCAGTAAACTTACCTGTGGAACACTGCACCACTTGGCTTGTTCACTGTCCCATTGAGAGCTACTCTTAGAGATCTGCCATGAAAGTTGTCACTGAGGAGACATAGTGTAGAGCCTGCAATTCCCAGTACTTGCAGTTTGCTAAGAGGCCCTGGTGCCACACCCCCTGGGAAGCACCAGGTATGTCCAATGCTACCACACAACTGACTTTGGATTGATCCAGTGACTGGTGCCACTTAGTGGAGAGGTTTAACAACAGATCAGCAGCAGAGTTATCTTTTCTGAGGCGATATTGACGGTCACAAAGAAGTGAGTGGTAGTCGAGAAAACTGTCATCTGCTGCGAGATTATTGTCTCGAGAAACTTACTAGTGACTGACAAGAGTGACACTGGTCTGTACTTGCTGATTTCCGTTCATCTTTTTGTAAACAGAGTCATTTACACTGGTCTAGTCAGTGCTGATAGATTAGAGTTAGAGGTGCGGTTAGCTAGTCTGCATATCTATCAGCAATCTGGCTTGATAAATTTGACACATGTGCAACTCTTGGGTATCTTTATTGAGGAAACGTTTCGCCACACAGTGGCTTCATCAGTCCATACAAAGGAGAATCTTGAAGAACAGGAGGAGAATGAGGTAATCAGTCCCTCAAAACCCTTTAGTCGATGTGGTCAGTCCATCAATTTGAATAGAATACGCATACGTCTGAGAAGGAGCTTATAAACCGTTGGCAGGAGAGGTGCACAGTCATAGGTCGGTAACATTTGTTCAATGTTGAAGTAGGTTTTTGCCCCAAGAAATTAGGCAAGCGAAAATTCCCAGTATAAGATCCCAAGAAGTTGCAGTGTCTGACGGTTGAGATGAATTTCGAGAACCGACATGTTGATAAATTAGACACATTGCAAACTCTTGGTATCTTTTATTGAGGAACCGTTTCGCCACACAGTGGCTTCATCAGTCCATACAAAGAGATTCTTAAAAATAGGGGATTCTATTTTAGATGATGACGACCACTTCGATCAAGGTTGAGGACTGAATTACCCATTCTCCTCCTGTTCTTCAAGTTTTCCTTTGTATGGAGATGAAGCCACTGGTGGCGAAACGTTCCTCAAAAAAAGTACCCAAAAGTTGACATGGTCTATTTTTTCACATGCGGGTTTTCTGAACCTTCATCTACAAATCTTTGGGTTATCCAGGGGAGACTGCCTTCTCCCATATTCCTCCCCTTCCATACCCTCCCCCTTCCTTCCTTCTCCCTTCCCCCTGTATCCCCCCCCCTTCCATTTTTCACCCTTCCCCCCTTTCCCCCCTCCTTCCATCCCCCTCTCTTTCCTTCCAAAAAGCACACGTTCTATAAACATTTTTCCCCTTTTTTTTTAAGGTTCTAATTTGGGCCTCTGGGTAATTACATCACGTCTTTTAAAAAACCTTTGCGTTATTTTAAAAGAGGTATTTAGATCATGGGGGCGAGCACGAGACCAGGATATTTGTTAATTTTCCCCTAGACTCCATCGTGTGAGAGTAAGGCGAATATTTAAGGGGTTTTACCCGTCGAGGGGGGATTTAAAAGGGGAATAGTGCCCCGGGGTTTTACCCTCCGGGTGGAAATTTCAAGGCGAATGTGCCAAAGGGTTTTACTCGGTCGAGGGGAGATTACAAGGGAAAGTGCCAGGGTTTTTCCTAGTCGAGGAGGGGTTACAAGGCGAAAAAGTGCCCGGGGTTTTACCCAGTCGAAGAGGGTTACAAAGGGGAATAGGCCCGGGGTTTTTCCCCTCGAGAAAGGGGTACAAAGGGGAATAGTGCCAGGGGTTTTCCCAGTCGAGGAGGGATTTACAAGGGAATAGGCCAGGATTTTACCCATTGAAGGGATTACAAGGCGTTGTGCCAGGGATTTTTTTCCGTCGAGGGGGATTCAAGGCGAAAGGCCCGGGTTTTACCCCGCGAGGGGGGTTCAAGGCGAATGTGCCCGGGATTTTACCCTCTCGAGGTGGAATTCAAGGCGAATAGTGCCAAGGATTTTTTCTCGGTGGGAGGATTACAAGGGGAAAAAGTGCCCGGGGTTTTCCTGTCGAGGAGGGATTTCAAGGCGAATAGTGCCAGGGGGTTTTACCCAGTCGAAGAGGGTTCAAGGCATAGGCCGGGATTTTACCCAGGAAGGGAACAAGGCGAATAGTGCAGGATTTTTCCTATCGGGGGGATTACAAAGGCGAATAGTGCCAGGGATTTTACCCATTGAGAAGGGATTACAAGGCGAATGTGCCCGGGGTTTTATCCATCGAGGGGGGGGGGGGTTACAAGGGTGGCCAGGATTTTAACCAGTGGGAGGGTTACAAGGCGAATGTGCCCGGGGTTTTACCCAGTCGAGAAGGGATTACAAGGCGAAGTGCCGGGGTTTTACCCCGTCGAGGGTGATTAAAAGGCGAATAGTGCCAGGGATTTTCCCAGTCGAGGAGGGGTTACAAGGCGATAGTCCCGGGGGTTTTTTCCCGTCGGGAGGGATTAAAGGCGAATTTCCAGGGTTTTTACCCCAGTGGAAGGGGTTACAAGGGAAAAAGTCCGGGATTTTACCCGTCGGAAGGGATTACAAGGCGAATAGTGAAAGGGAAATTTTTCCCCTCGGGAGTGTTACAAGGGGAATGTGCCCGGGGTTTTACCCAGTCGAGGGTGTTTTGGCGATAGTGCGGGTTTTTTCCCCAGTCGAGGGGGATTACAAAGGGGAATATGCCGGATTTTACCCGTCGAGGAGGGATTACAAGGCTCAAGTCTGTCCGAATCCGACTCATGACTTTCCCTTCGGATTTTGGGCTACGTTTTGATTATACAGAGCTCAAATTTAAAATTTTTTTTTGGGGGAAAATAATTTATAAACTGCCTTGAAGAAAAAGGTTTTAGGAGTAAAGAATATTGCAGAGACATTTCGGTCTATAAATTTTAAAAAAAGTTTTTTGACGAAATAATAAGCTTCCCTGGTAGCATGTTTTAAAAACCCAAGGGTTTTTTTGCGGGTTTCGGTTGAAGAACACTTTTAAAAAATAATTTTAGGGGGAAAAATAAGTTCTTTTGAAAAATGGCAAGGCCATTTTTTTGTAGCAAGTTTCGGGCTAAGAGAGCTTAAAAAAGGTTTTCAAGTTTCTTTTTTAGAAAAAGTTTGGCATTAAAGGGTTTACGTAGAGACGTTTTCGCCTAAGAGAAAACACACCACACCCGATCACCACGCGCGCCGCACACCAAGACACACACAGACACACACACCCCAACAACACACACCCCCAACCCACACACACCAAAAACACACACCCACACCAACACATGGTGCTGGGAGCAGGATGGGGATAGATCAACCATGTTGCTCGAGTCGTGCACGGATGAGGAGAACACCAAGGTGCTAGGGTGCAAGGATGGGGCAGTCAACCCACCATTATTAGAGTCATTTGTCTACGATTGGTCGCGGCCCATCCCCCACTTCCTACATGATCGATTGCCCAGCATCCCCCTATTTCCATTCACATCCCGAGTCTCCTCAATCCACCGTTTCCCCGGCATAATCCACCTTCCCCTTGCTAATCCCCATCCACGCATTCACCATCTCCTCACCTCCACCATCATAATTCATCGTTCCATCGCACCTTACCCTCCTCCAAACACCGGCTTGCTTGCTCGTCTTAAATAACTTTTCCCCTAACCCATCAGAGTATTCCCACATACACTTTTCCTCCCCATCCTACCCTGCCCTATTCTTCCGTCATTACTCCTCCCTCCGCATGTTCCAATCCTCTCTTTGCCTATACCCCTGTTCCTCCATGCTTCCCCTTCCTTCCACCCAGAATGCAGAAGGAAGATGAGGAGAGCGGGGAAAAGGAAGATGAGGTGAAGCAGAAGGAAGATGAGGAGAAGGCTGAAGGAAGATGAGGAGAAGCAGACGGAAGATGAGAAGCAGAATGGAAGATGAGGAGAGCAGAAAGGAAGATGAGGTGAGCAGATAGGCAGATGTGAGACGCAGAAGGAGAAGATGAGGAGATGCAGAAGGATGTAGTGGAGAGAGCAGAAGGATGAGAGGAGAAGCAGAAGGAAGATGTGAAGACAGAGCAGGATGCTGAGGGAAGCAGAAGCAGGAGAATGGGAGTACTGTATTGTAGTAGAGCAAGTAGTTGTATGATTGTAGTGGTACTTGTAGTGAGTGGTACTAGTAGTGTAATAGTGTATGGTAATGTAGTGGTAGCTGTAGTGGTACTGTAGTTGTGGTACTAGTAGGTGGTTCTCTAGTAGTGGTACTAGTAGTACTAGTAGTTAGTTAAGGTGACTTGTTCTAGGTAGTATTTTAGTAGTTGTTGTACTAGTAGGACTGTTACTGAGTTGTAGTGACTGTAGTAGTTGGTAACTGTGAGTGGTAATTGTGTGGTACTGTAGTGTGGTACTTGTGTACTAGGTAGTGGTACTAGTAGAGGTAGTTGTAGTGGGTACTTGTTGTACTAGCCGATTACTAGGTAGCTAGTGGTACTAGTAGTGGTCTAGTGTGGTACTGTAGTAGTGGTACTAGTTTTACTAGTAGTAGATGTTGTACTAGTGAGTACTTGTTTAGAGTAGTAGTGGTACTAGTTTAGTATGTTGTACTATTAGTCTAGTGTGTGTATCTTGTTGTACTAGTTGTTGTACTAGGAATGAACTTGTAGTAGTACGTAGTAGTCCGGTACTAGTAGTTGGACGTGTAGTTGTACTAGTAGTGAGAGTTACTTGTAGTTGTTACTTAGTTGTAACTAGTTGTTTGTGGTTATAGTAGTGGGACTAGTAGTTGTACTCTGTTAGTGACTAGTAGATGGGTACTAATGTGTAGTGGTTAACTAGTGTGTAGTTGTGTACTAGTAGTACTAGTAGTTGTACTAGTAGTTGTGGTAGCGTAGTATGGGAATAGTTTGTTGTTCTAGTTGAGTTCTTGTTGTACTAGTAGTGGAACTAGTTGTGGTACTAGTAGTAGTACTAGTAGTGTACATAGTAGTAGTTGTCACTAGTAGGTGGGTACTTGTGGTACGAGTTTGTACTAGTAGTAGTTGTAGAGTTGTAGTACTAGTAGTAGTATCTAGTAGTAGTGGTACTAGTAGTGTCCTAGTAGTGGTAACTAGTGAGTTGTACTTTTGAGTACTAGTAGTAGTACTAGGTATTGTAGGTGGTACTAGTAGTGGTACTAGTAGTCTGTGTTGCACTAGTAGTTGTGGTACTAGTAGTGGTAGTAGTTGCCATAGTAGTAGTTGTACTAGTTGTTAGTACTAGTAGTGGTACTGAGTAGTAGTGGTACTAGTAGTGGTACTAGTAGTAGTGCGTACTGAGTGGCACTAGTTGTGTAGTTATAGTAGTGCTGTTTAGTAGTATCTAGTAGTAGGCGTAACTAGTAGTGGCATATGTAGATAGTGGTACTCGTAGTAGTACTAGTTGTAGTGGTACTTGTAGTATTTGTAACTAGTAGTTGTACTGATAGTCAGTAATAGTAGTGGTACTAGTGGTACTGGTAGTGGTACTAGCTTCTTGTAGTAGTGAATAGTTGTAGTAGTGTAGTACTAAAAGATAGTGGTAGTACAAATAAGTACTTCTAGTAGATAGTAGAGGAGAAGAGAGGGAGGAGGAGAAGGATAGAGACGGAGGACGGAGGAGTAGGAAAGGGGGAAAGAGGGAAGGGGAGGGGCGTCAGGGTCGGGGTAGAGCGGGGGGGCGAGCTTAACTGATGTCCACCAGGTTACACGCACGGGTGCTGCAGCTCCAGGATCTAGTTGACCTGGAGCCGCTAAGCTGAGAATGTGTGAATGGTGGATGCCTTGTGTGAAGCCTCCCCACTGTCGTTACCTGGAGGGTAAGACTCCAGCGTGGAGGGTAAGAGGGAAGAAAACTCCAGCCACGGAGGGTAGACTCCAGCCTGGAGGGTAGACTCACCTCAGCGTGGAGAGGTTAAGACATCCTGCGTTGGGAGGGTAAGACTCAGCGTGGAAGGGTAGGACTCCTGCGTGGAGGGTAAGACTCGGCCCAGCGTGGAGGGTAAGACTCACGCGCTGGAGGTAAAAAAGGGGACTCCAGCGCTGGAGGGTAAGGACCTCCTAGCCTGGAGGGTAAGACTCCAGCCTGGACGGGTAGAGACTTCCAGACCTGGTGGGTAAGACTCCAGCTGGAGGGTAAGACTCCAGCCTTGGAGGGTAAGACTTCAGCCAGGAGGGTAGAAGACTCCAGCCTGACCAGGGTAGAAGACTCCAGCTGGGGAGGGGTAAGAGCTCCAGCCTGCAGGGTAGGACTCCAGCCTGGGGTGTAAGATCCAAGCCTGGAGGTAAGACTCCAGCATGGTGGGTATGAGACTCCAGGCATGGAGGGTTGACTCCAGCAGGAGGGTAAGACTCCTGGCATGGTGGGTAAGACCCCAGCACTGGAGGGTAAGAGTCCAGCATGGAGGGTAAGGACTCCAGCGGAGGGGTAAGGACTCCAGCATGGTGGGTTAAGACGGCCTGCATGGAGGGGTAAGAATCCAGCGATGGAGGGTAATGACTCCAGCATGGAGGGGGTAAGACTGCCAGCATGGAGGGTAAGGACTCCTGCTGGGGGTAAGACTCCAGCCATGGAGGGTAGAGACTCCGAGCATTTGGGGGAGAGATCCAGCACGGAGGGTGAAGAACTCCAGCAGGAGGGTAAGGGCGGACTCCAGCTGGTGGGTAAGACTCCAGCATGGAGGGGTAACGACTCCAGCATGGAGGGATGATCCAGCGATGGAGGGTAGAGACTCCAGCATGGTGGGGTAAGACTCAGCATGGAGGGTAAGACTCCAGCGCATGAGGTAAGACTCCAGCATGGAGGGTAAGACTCCAGCATGGAGGGTAAGACTCCAGCATGGAGGGTAAGACTCCAGCATGGAGGGTAAGACTCCAGCAGGCTGGCCTAGGCCTAAAAGACCAGAGCTCTGGTTTTGGCCATAAGACCGTGGCCTGTCGTTAAGGACTACTATAGGCCTATTAGTCCGACCTTTAAATGTAGATTTTGGTCAGTGAGACGAGACCTTCCACTGGTCTTCCCAGACAGACCTGTTCCTGTTCCTGTCGAAGTAACTAAAACCTTATAAACTGCGATAAAAATTATTGGTTTTATTAGGGCCCTATGTAACTTGCCAGAATAAATATTGCAATAATTTTTAATTGAAAATGTCAAAAAATTTCCTCGAAAAATTTAGTTTTGTGCCTTAAATGATAAGTACTTTCATTCTAAAAAATATTTGAGTTACAGTCGAGAGATTAAATTTAAAATTTGTGATAATTTTCTATTTCGCACGCTAAACTTTTTGGGAAATTTTGATTTACTAAGAAAGACTGGAGAAAGATGTTTTAACTTATTTATGGATTTTTAATGAGTAATTTTGTTAGAGATTTCGGTCGCATTGAATGGGCATGTGTTTTTATAAGTCATGTGATGCGTGATAAGCAGATTCGCCATAACGAGGAGGATTCGAATCCCATGGCTAGTCTTAAAACTGCAAAGCCAGGCAGTTAACACTGTTACGCGGTTGTTTCTAATTTCGATTATCCAACTAGGTCTTTTATCGTTGTAATCCATAGCGAGGTTAGCAGGCCACTACTGTGCCACAAATCTGTTTCTTTTTTTACATAAACTAATCCGACATTCTTATAAACAATGGTCCAGTAAAACTGTACCTGTGAAAGCACTGCACCGCACTTGCTTGGTCACTGTCCCATTGGAGCTACTCTTAGAGATTCTGCCATGAAAGTTGTCACTGAGAGGATAGTGTAGTGCCTGCAATGCCAGTATTGCAGGTTGCTAAGAGGCCTGTTGCCGACACCACCTTGGAAGCACAGGTATGTACAGTGATTTCCCCACAATGATATATTGGATATGATCCTAGTGACTGGTGCCCCTTAGTGGAGAGAGTTTACAGTCAGAAACGAGTTATCTTGTCGTGACGCTTATTGACGGTCACAAGAAGTGAGTTGTGTGCTCTGAGAAATTCGTCATCTGTGCGTGATTGCTCTGCGAGAAACTTACTAGTGAGCTGACAGAGGTGACACTCGACTGTACTTGGATGATTTCCGTTCATCTTTTTGTTAACAGAGTCATTTTACACTGGCTAGTCAGTGCCTCATAGTTAGTGGTGTTAAATTAGACACAGTGCCAACTCTTGGGTATCTGTTATTCATTGAGGAAACGCGTTTCCGACACCAGTGGCTTCCATCAGTCCTTACATAGGAGAAACTTGAAGAACAGGAGGAGAATGAGGGAATCACGTCCTCAACCTTGGTCGATGTGTTCGTCCATCAAGGGTTAGGAAGATTACCTAATTCTCCTTCCTGATTCTTCATGTTCTCTACAAGGTATGGACTTGATGAAGCCACGTGTGGCGAAATCGTTCTCCTCATTAAGTTACCCAAGAGTTGCACAGTGTAGTCGCTAATTTTTCACAACATGTCGGTTCTCCTGTAACCATTCATCTACGAGATTAGACGTTAGAGGTGCGGTTAGACTAGTCTGCCATCTCTATATCAGCAATCTTGGGGCTTATCTAGCGAGACTGCCCTTCTCTCCCCCGTATTCCTCACCCTTCCATATCCCTCTCCCTTCCTTCCATCTCCTCTCCCCTGTATCCCCCTCCTTCATATTCTCACCTTTCTCCTCCTCCTGTCCCTCCTTCATTCCATCATCTCCTTCACAGAAGCTTCACTGTTCTCGTACAACCATTCTCCCTCATATTTTTAAAGGTTTTTAATTGGGCCTCTGAGTAATTACATACACAGTCTCTTAATACATTAGTCGTGATGTCATGTGGTATTTAGTATGCGCTCGGTCAGGGGCGAGGCGACGAGACAAGGTTAATTATGTTAATTACGCTTGGAAGTCACATCGTGTGATGAGAAAGGCGAAATTATTGACAGGGTTTTTACCCTGTCGCGGGGGGCATTACAAGGCGAATAGTGCCAGGGATTATTAGCAGTCGAGGCAGGGTTTACAGGGAATAGTGTCCAGGGATTTTACCAGTCGAAGTGAGATTACCCAAGGCCGAATAGTGCAGGGATTTTACCAGTCGACGGAGGCGTTACAAGGCGATAGTGCCAGGTTTTTTACTCGTCGAAGAGAGTTTACAAGGCGATAAGTGCCCAGGATGTTCTACCAGTCGATGGGGATTACAAAGCGAATAGTGCTCAGGGATTTTACCTAGTCGAGGAGGGATTACAGAGCTGAATAGTGCCTGGGATTTTGCACCCAGTCGTAGAGGGTATTTACAGGCGAGTTAGTGCCAGGGATTTTACCAGTCGAGGAAGGGGGTTGACTAAAGGCGAAATTGTGCAGGGATTTTACCCAGTCGTGAAGGGGTTAACATAGGCGTATAGTGCCAGGGATTTTTTGACCAGTGAGATAGGGGTTTCGGCGAATAGGCCAGGATTTTATAGTCGAGGTGGGATTGAAAGGCGAAGAGTGCCAGGGATTTTTACCCGTCGGGAGGGATTACAAGGCGATTAGTGCCTGGATTTTACCAGTCGAGGATGGATTACATAGGCGAATAGGCCAGGATTTTACCCGTCGAGGGAGGATTGTTACAAGGCGAATAGTGCCGGGATTTTACCCGTCAGGATGGATTACAAGGCGTGCGTCTGTCCGCAATCCGAATGCAGACTTTCCTTCAGGATATTTTGGGCTACGTTTTCGATCTACTACTGAGCTCAATATAACTACTTTTTTGGGGGCGAACTATTTGATAACGTGCTGAAGAAATGTTCTGGAGTAAAACGTATGGCAGAGACATTGCGGTCTATAGAGATTCTTAAAAAACCGTTTTTTGAGCGAAACTAGAACTAATTGAAGCTTCCTGGTGACATGTTCAATACAACCCAATGGGTTTATGTGACGGCGTATCGGTCTGAAGAACACTTAACGCTAATTTTAGGGCGAAACTAAGCTTCTGTTAGAAACATGTGCAAAGAGTCCAGTTTATTGTAGAGCAAACGTTTCGGTCTAGAGTGAGCTAAAAAGAGGTTTTTTCAATTGCTTTCTTTTTAAGAATTCGTGTGTCTGGCATTGCAGCGAGTTTACAGTAGAGAGTTTGACCTAGAGAAGAAGCACACCCACACAAATACAGCTACACACACACACACCACACACACACACACACTACACCACACCAACACCAAAATTAAATTTAAAGTAACCCATGGGTTGCGCTTCTGGACTTATAATTAACTTGATGATAATTCGCAGATATATGCACACGGGAAAAAATAAGATGAAACTACGTTTCGATCAGTTGGAAACTAGTCAAGTCACAAATTAGTTAAAATATGTCCGGGGGAAGAGATACGGGAGTTGTGGTGGTAGATAGTAGTAGTAGTGTAGTAGTAGTTATACTTGTAGTAGTTGTAGTAGTAGTAGGGTGTAGTAGTTACTTAGTAGTAGTAGTTGTAGTAGTAATAGTAGTACTGTTGTAGTAGAAGTAGTAGTAGTAGTGAGTAGTATAGTAGAAGAACTTGTAGTGTGTAGTAGTAGTTGTAGTAGTACTGTTAGTTAGTGTAGTTGTAGTGTAGTAGTCTAAACCCCCCCCTGTTGTAGTGTAGTATAGAGAGTAGAGATTGTAGTGCTTGTAGTAGTAGTGTTAGTAGTAGTAGTTGTTGTAGTAGTAGTACTAGTAGTAGTAGTTTGTAGTAGTAGTTGTAGTAGTTGTGGTAGGTGTAGTAGTAGATTGAGTGTAGTTGTGAGTAGTACTTGTTAGTAAGTAGTTGTAGGGTAGTAGTAGTAGTTGTGAGTAGTAGTTGTAGTGTAGTAGTAGTAGTTGTTGTATGTAGTAGTAGTAGTTTTGTAGTAGTTGTAGTAGTAGTATTAGTTGTAGTAGTAGTTGTTGTAGTTAGTTGTGTAGTTGTAGTAGTAATTGTAGTAGTAGTAGTAGTAGTAGTATTTGGTTGTAGTGTTGTATGTAGTAGTTGTAGTAGTGGTAGTAGGGTAGTTGTAGTAGTAGTTGTTTGTTGTAGTTAGTAGTAGTAGTGAGTTGTAGTTAGTAGTAGTAGTTGTAGTAGTGTTGTAGTTAGTAGTAGTAGTAGTAGTAGTAGTTGTAGTAGTTGTTGGAGTAGTAGTAGTAGTAGTAGTAGTGTGTTGTAGTAGTAGTAGTTTGTAGGTTAGTTGTGTAGGATGTAGTAGTTATAGAGGTTAGGCTAGTAATTGTTAGCAGAAATTGTGGCAAACCCCCCCCCCCCCACCCCCCCCCCCCCCACTCAGTCTTTCTTACGACTACAACAACTGCACCCAGCAGCAGCAGAGCAGCAGCAGCTGCGAGCAAGCAAGCACAGCACACACTCCACCACACCAGCACAGCAGGCCTGCAGCACCCGCTAGCAGCAGCGGCGCAGCAGCAGCAGCAACAAGCAGCAGCAGCGCAATGCGCCGCACAGGCTGCACCGGGTGCAGACAGCGCAGCAGCCGCAGCAGCAGCCGCACCAGCAGCAGCGGCACCAGCAGCGTCCAGCAGCAAAGCAGCACCATCGCAGCAGCAGCAGCAGCAAGCGCAGCTGCAGCACCAACAGCGACCAGCAGCTGCAGTTGCAAGCAGCACAGCACAGATGCAGGCACCAGCTGGCTGCTGCAGCAGCAGCAGCGCACACAGCATCAGCAGCACCTGCAGCAGCAGCACCAGCAGCAGCAGCACCAGCAGCCGCTCTCCAGCAGCAGCAGCAGCACCGCTGCAGCGCAGCAAACAACAACAGCAGCAGACCGCAGCACCAGCAGCAGCACCACGCCAGCGCAGCAGCAGAGACAACAACAGCACGCTGCATCCTAGCACCAGCAGCACGCAAGCGAGCAGGCGACCACCGCAGCAGCTGCAACAACAACCAGCAGGCAGCTCGCACAAGCTGCGAACAGCGCAGCAGCAGCAAACAAAAGTCTGCAGCAGCACACCAGCCACCAAGTGACGGTCGCTGGAAGCCCAGTGTGTCAGGTTCCAGGGAGCGAAACGCTGGCAGCGCCATTGCCGACTCTGCTCAGATTTGTCCTGCGAGGAGTTTAAGAGGAACACGCAACAGTTGCAGCGTTGAATGGCATCATTTACGACACTCAGTCGCCTGTGTTGTTTTAAGACGTACTATTGAGCAGCAAGAGTCTTTGCATGTTAAAACCGAAGATGGAGCGGGGTGTTAGTTTTAATTTTCAGAGTTTTGTCGCGAAGGTTTGACTATAATTAAGAGATTGTGGCTACCTGCTGCTACTGCTGGTGGCTGGATATTAACTTCCTGGCTCGGCTGACTGGTGCTTACTGGCTGCTTGTTGGCTGGCTTCCTGGCTCGATTCGCCTTTTTTTAAATACTGGACTTGTGGCGGGTTTAACTGGATGTTTGTCTGCGTCATTTAATGGCTGGCTTGTTGGCTGGATTTCTCTGGCTGCTTGGTAGCTGCATATGGCTGGTTGTTGGTAAGGTTTCTGGCTGGCTTTCTTGGAGGGCTTGTTGACTGGCTTCTGGCTGGCTTGTGTAGCTGAGTGATACTGGGCTTGTTGGTTCATGTCCTGGCTGGCTTGTTGGTTCGCTTCTCCCTTACTGCTTGTTGGTGGTTTGACTCGCGGGACTTGTTGTTATTGGTTCATTTCCTGTCTGGCTTGTTGTGGTTGTTGGTTCATTTCTGGCTTGGTTTGTTGAGTTCGCTTGCCTACTGAGCAGCTGCGTCTGGCTGGAGCTGACGCGCCTTACCTGGCGTTGCCTTGTTGGCTGGGCTGCTTATGGCTTGCTTGTTGGTTGGCTGCTTACTGGCTTGCTTGTTGGCTGGCTGGGCTTACTGGCTTGCTTGCGTAGCTGTCTGGATTACGGCTTGCTTGTTGGCTGTCTGCTTACTGGCTTGCTTGTTCGGCTGCTGGGCTTAAGGGTTGCCTTGTTGGTGGCTGGCTTACTGGTTGTCGTGACTGGGAAGATGATTTTCCACCATCTACCACCATCGCGCGCCACCACTATTCTAAGTACCACCTACAACCTTCACTACACCCCCACCAACCTCACTACACCCCAACAACCTCACTACCACACCACAGAGCTCACTACCACCCCGCACAACTCTCACTACCACCCCCACATGACCTCAGCTTCCAGCCCCACAACCTCACTACCTACAATCACAAACTCACTGATCGCACCACCACAACCTCTTTACCATCCGAAAACCTCGGATACTTACACAACCTTCCTACCACCCAAAAACACGCTACTCACTACCAACAATGTAACCTGACTACCACCACCCAGAACCTCACTACCCACCTCACAACACTCACTACCACCTCCCAACATCACAATTACCCAAACACAACCTTATAGAACACCATACAAACCTCAAAAGCCACCCACCACAGCTTCACTACCCCTACCACATCACACTACACACACACAACCTTCACGTACCACCCCTCAACCCATTACACCTAAACACAGTAATCACTCCCACCACAACTCACTACACACCCCCTCACTCCTACAACCACAACCCATCCACCACCACAAACAACTGACCAATACGACACTCCACAACCTCTCACATCACACATACCTCACTACCCAAATACCACAACCCACCAATAGATATCTCCACTACCACAACACAACTCTCAATCCTACACACAACCTCACAGAACCCACCACACTAACCCACTACCACATCACATTCATTCAAAGCATCACTACCACAAACCTTACCACCACTAACCTCACAACCACCACCTCAACCTCACTACCCCGTCAAAACCGACACTACCTCCTACACAACCTTGTCACTACCACCTCCACGCAGCTCACATCCACAACCTGTATACCACCACAACTCGACGAACCACCACCGCAAACCTCAGCAAGCCACCACAACCTTCACATCCACACCACAACCTCACAACCTGTCCACCACAACCTCATAACACACCACACGCATACCTCACTAACACCTCAACCTCACAGCCTCACCATCACAAACACCACCTCAAACTCACAACCGTCCACCACACAACCTCACAACCACCCACAACATCATCACACCACCACAACCTCACAACTTGTTGCTGTAGTTACCCTTGTTGCTGTGTCCCCTTGTTGCTGTGTCCCCTTGTTGCTCTGTGACCCCTTGTTGACTGTGTCCCTTGGTTGCTGTAGTCCCCTTGTGCTGTGGTCCCGTAGTTGCTGTGTCCACGTGTTGCTGTGTCCCATGTTGACTGTAGTTCCTCCTTTTTGCTGTGTCCATTGTTGCTGTGTCCTCTTGTTGCTCTGTGTCCCCTTTTTGCCTGTGTCCCTGTGTCCACTTGTTGCTGTGTCCCCTTTTTTGCTGTGTTCCTCTTGTTGTCGTCCCATGGTGTTGTGTCCACCATGAGATGCTGGTGTCCCATTGTTTGCTGGAGTTTTCCGTGTTGCTGATGTCCCCATTGCTGCAGTGTCCCTTGTTGCTGTGCCACTTGATGATAATATTAGACAATGCGTGCAACTCATTGGGATATCTTTATTCGAGGAACGTTTCGCCACACATCGTGTAATCAGTCCAATACGTAGAGAGAATAACTTGAAGAACAGGAGGAGAATGAGGTATATCAGTCTCTCAACCTTGTGTCGATGTGTTCAGTCCATCTCAAGGTTGAGGGTACTGATTACCTCATTATACTTCCTGTTCTTTAATGTTTCTACTTGTATGGATTGATGAAGCCACTGTTGTGGCGAGATCGTTTCCTCAATAGAAGAAGATACCATGAGTTGGCACAGGTGTCTAATTTATCAACTGTGGTTCTGCTGACTCCATTCATCTGACAATGTGCCCTTGTTGCTGTATCCCTTGTTGCATGTGTCCATTGTTGCTGTGTCCCTTGTGTTGGACCCCTTGTTGCTGTGTCCCCAGTTGCTGTGTCCCCAGGTTGCTGTGTCCCATGTTAGCTGTGCTCCCCTTGTTGCCGGATGTGTCCCTTGTTGCTGTTGCCCTTGTTGCGTCTCCTTGTTGCTGTGGTCCCCCACTGTTGCTGTGTCCTTGGGTTGCGGTGTGCACTTGTTGCGGTGTCCCCTTGTTGCTGTGTCCCCTTGTTGCTGTGGCCACGTGTTGCTGTGTGCCCTTGTTGCGTGTCCCCTTGTTGCTGTGTCCCCTTGTTGTGTGTCCCCGTTGCTGTGTCCACCTTGTCGCTGGGTCCCCTTGGTGCTGTGTCATTGTTGCTGTGTTCGCCTTGTTGCTGTGTCGCCCTTGTTGCTGTGTCCCCAGTGATGCTGTGTCCCTTGTTGCTGTGTCCCATTGTTGCTGTGTTCCTCCAGTGTGCTGTGTGCCCTTGTGCGTGTCCCCGTTGTTTGCATGTCCCTGTGTTGCTGTGTCCCACTTGTTGCTGTGTCACCCGTGTTGCGGGTCCACTTGTTGCTGTGTCCCATGTTGCTGTGTCTCCTTGTTGCTGTGTCCCTGGGTGCTGTGTCACTTGTTTGCTGTGTCCCCTTGTGCTGTGTCCACTTGTTGATGTGTCCCGCTAGGTGTTGCGTTCACTCGTCTGGTAACATCCTGTCTCCGTCATATTGTCTGTACCTATCAGTATGTTATATGTGCGTATGTCTTGTCCCCCCTATGTCTGTCCCCCAATGGGTGTGTGAACGATTGGTGGTGCGTGTGTGTGTGGGTGTGTGTGTGTTTGTGTGTGAGTCGTGTGTGGTTTGTGTGTGTGTGTGTTGGTATCAGAGACCGCTCACATGTGTTCGTCAACAGTGTCCACTAAAATTAGGCTGGGAGGCGAATTTCTGTTATTAAATAGTTGTTAATCGTCGCAGTGCCTGTTGGTTATCAGTTTTATCTTGTGTGTGTTTCCTCTTTTGTCCTGTATTTATCTGCTTGCTTTTAGCTATATCTTCCGGTCTTCCCTTTTTATTACATCTTTCTTTGTTTGTTTGAGTTCGTTCCTGTTATCGTCTGTCTGTTTTTTTCTCTTTCCGTTTTTCCTGTTGTATAGCCCATTTTGGTATTTGTTGCCTCTTCTTCCTGTTGCCGATTTTCCGTTTTTTCCGAATCTATTATCCTATTTCTAGCTGATATTTCCCGTTTTTGTTCTGTTTTCCTGTTGTCAATCTTACTGTTTTTTTTCCAATTAAGTCATTTCCGTTTTTAATTTTCCTGTTACGCTTGGGCTTTTCTATTACGTTTTAAGACTACAGTGAAATTCTGTTTGTCATTTTTTCTTTCTAAGGTAAAATTATTAATTTTCACAAATGAGGAGCTTATTGTGACGTCGTTTCGCTCTAGACTAGAGGGCTAAAATGGTTTATCCAGTCTGACGGACTGCAACCTTGAAAATCTGTTACTCCATCTGAGGGTCGACAACCTTGAAATCTGTTTCTCCTGTCTGTGGGGACTGTCAATCCTTGTATTCTGTTTCTCCATTCTGAGGGACTGAGTTAACCTGAAATCTGTTACTCCAGATGAGGGTCTGAATACACCTTGAATCTGCTTACTCAGTTGAGGGACTGAAACCCCTGAAATCGTGTTACGCCAGGTCTGAGGGACTGAACAACCCTGAAATTCTGTTACCCCAGAGCTGAGGGACTGACAACCTTGAAATCTTGTTTCACCAGTCTGAGGGCGACTGTCCAACCCGAAATGCTTGTTTCTCAGTCTGAGGGACTGACAACCATGAATCTGTTTCTCCAGTCTTGAGGGACTGACCAACCCAGAAATCCAGGTTACTCCAGATCTGAGGGACTGACAACTTGAAATCTGTTCTCAGTCTGAGGGACTGACAACCCCCTGAAATCTGTTACTCAGTCTGAGGGACTTGACATCTTGAAATTGTCTTCTCCAGATCTGAGGGACTGAATATACTCTTGTAATCTGTAGACTCCCTGACTGAGGGACGTAAACTTGAAATCTGTTACTCCAGTTCTGAGGGACTGAAACCCTGAAAATCTGTTTTCCAGTCTGAGTTACTGACAACCTGAAAATCTGTTACCCAGGTGTGGGACTGAAACCTTGAATCTGTTTCTCCAGTCTGAGGGCTGACACCTTGAAATATGTAACTCAGTCTGAGGGACTGACAACCCATGCAAATCTTGTTACTCAGATAGAGGGACTGACAAGCCTTGAAATCTGTTTCTCCAGTCTGAGGGGATCTGACAACCTTGAAATCTGTTACTCCAGCTTCTGAGAGACTTGACAACCTTGAAATCTGTTCTCCAGTGCTGAGGGACTGACACCTTGAACATCTGTTTCTCCAGGTCTGAGGATGATCAGAACCTTGAAATCGTTACTCCAGTCTGAGGGACTGACAACCCTAATGAATATCTGTTTTCTCCAGGTGAGGACTGACAACCATGAAATGTATGTTACTCAAGGTTGAGGGACTGACAACCATGAATCTAGTTGTAGCTACCGTGTGTCTGAGGGATGACAACCTTGAAAACTGCTTACTCCGTCTGAGGACTGACAACCATGAAATCTGTTTTCCAGTCTGAGGGGACTGACAACCTTGAAATCTGTTTCTCCAGTCTGAGGGCTGACAACCTTGAAATATGTTTCTCCAGTCTGTGGGACTGACAACCTTGAAATCTGTTACTCCAGTCTGAGGGACTGGACACCCTGAAATCTGTTTCTCCAGTCTGAGGGGACTGACGACCTGAAACTGGTGTTACTCAGTCTGAGGGACTGACAACCTGAAATCTGTTACTCCAGTTGAGGACTGACACCCTTGAAAAAAACTGTTACTACAGTTGGGGGGACTGAAAACCTCTGAAATCGTTTCTCCAGTCTGAGGGACTGACACACCTTGAAATCTGTTTCTCCTGTCTGTATGGACTGACAACCAGAAATCTGTTTCTCCAGTTAGGACTGTCAACCATGAATATCTGGTTTATCCAGTCTGAGGGTCTGACAACCATGAAATCGTTACTCCAGTCTGAGGGACTGACAACATGAAATCTGTTACTCAGTCTGAGGGGACTGACAACCCTGAAATGTGTTTTCCAGTCTGGTGGGGACTGACAAACCTTTGAAATCTGTTACTCCAGTCTGAGGGGACTGACAACCTTGATATCTGTTACTCCAGTCTGGAGGGACTGGACAACCTTGAATTCTGTTTCTCCAGTATGAGGGACTACAACACTTGAATCTGTTTCTCCAGGTCTGAGGGAATGGACAATCCATGAAATTCTGTTTTCCAGTCTGAGGGACTGACAAACCATGAATCTGTTACTCCAGTCTGAGGGACTGACAACCATGTATATCTGTTACTCCAGTCTGAGGGTATGACACCATGAAATCTGTTACTCAGTCTGAGGGATGACAAAATACCATGTAAATCTGTAACTCCAGTCTAGGGATCTGATACCATGAAATCTGTTTACTCCAGTCTGAGGGACTGACAACCCTGAATGTGTTTTCCAGTCTGAGGGACTGACAATTCCTGTTGAAATCTGTTACTCCAGTCTGAGGGGACAGACAAGATATGAAATCTATTACTCCTGTCCTGGGGAATGACAAGCAAGAATCAGTTTCTCAGTCTGAGGGACTGACACCATGGGAATTCTAGTTACTCCAGTCTGAGGGAATGACAACCATGAAATCTGTTTCTCCAGTTGAGGGGACTGAGCACCAGTAGGAATCTGTTACTTCCGGTTGAGGGACTGACACCATGGGAAATATGTTTACTCCCAGACTTGATGGGGTCTGACAGCCTTGAATCTGTTACTCCTGGTCTGTGGGTACTGGACAACCTCTGAATTTCTTCTCTCCCACTCCATGGTCTGAAGTGAACTGATGGCATCACTCTTCACCACTACTACTGTGCCTTCAATTTTTTCTCTTTCTGACTTGATGAACCACCGCTGATTGGGCGTAAAACCGTTTCACCCTATTGCTGACAACACGATTTTTCAACATCAATACTAGGGTCTCTCAGATGCAAATATACGTCACTTATTCGGAAAACAGTTTCGCCTTGATCTGCCAGGCTACATCAGTCGATTACAGGAGCATGTCTAGAGCCTCAGAAATAAAGACTGCGCGCAGGACGACCCGTTTCGTCAGCAATTTGACCTAAAATGTTGCAATGTCTGAGCATGCTGTTTGATTCTGGTCTATTGTATGGTGACATTAAATGGGGAGGCTGCTACCCTTATAGGGGAACGTTGCCCTTAGGAGGCACTAGTGCCGGAAATTTCAGCCAAAGTTTTACCGAATTTTCATATAGCATTAACAATTATACAAAAAAAATTATTTTACAACAATTATATATATACTTATATTCATTTATTATTTATATATTTGCTTTATTTATTTATATATATATATATATTTTTATATTATTTATATTTATTTATATATAGGTCGTGCCGTATTTGTAAAACTGGTCTTTTAGTAATGAACTCATTTATAATTAAGTCCATCTAAAATCTTCTCTTATACGTTTATGTTAGAGTTGTTTTTTCATTTATGGTAATGTTAAATTATTTTCTTTTGCCTCCAAAAGAATCTTAGAAAACTTACCAACCTTATTATAACAGAACAATTATTTTGCCTAACCAACTAAATATATTTGTAGAATTTGTTTACAATAATTTAATACAGATAACAATCCACAGTGAAATTATTTTTTTCGTTTGGTTCAGATTGATTTTGGCGAATTATTGCTACAGACAATTTTCACTAGTCCTATTGGGCAAGGATGAGGAGTAGCTTTTTACCAAGATCGCAAGTTCTGGCAGACAACACATGGTGCTGGGAGCAGGATGGGGATAGATCAACCATGTTGCTCGAGTCGTGCACGGATGAGGAGAACACCAAGGTGCTAGGGTGCAAGGATGGGGCAGTCAACCCACCATTATTAGAGTCATTTGTCTACGATTGGTCGCGGCCCATCCCCCACTTCCTACATGATCGATTGCCCAGCATCCCCCTATTTCCATTCACATCCCGAGTCTCCTCAATCCACCGTTTCCCCGGCATAATCCACCTTCCCCTTGCTAATCCCCATCCACGCATTCACCATCTCCTCACCTCCACCATCATAATTCATCGTTCCATCGCACCTTACCCTCCTCCAAACACCGGCTTGCTTGCTCGTCTTAAATAACTTTTCCCCTAACCCATCAGAGTATTCCCACATACACTTTTCCTCCCCATCCTACCCTGCCCTATTCTTCCGTCATTACTCCTCCCTCCGCATGTTCCAATCCTCTCTTTGCCTATACCCCTGTTCCTCCATGCTTCCCCTTCCTTCCACCCAGAATGCAGAAGGAAGATGAGGAGAGCGGGGAAAAGGAAGATGAGGTGAAGCAGAAGGAAGATGAGGAGAAGGCTGAAGGAAGATGAGGAGAAGCAGACGGAAGATGAGAAGCAGAATGGAAGATGAGGAGAGCAGAAAGGAAGATGAGGTGAGCAGATAGGCAGATGTGAGACGCAGAAGGAGAAGATGAGGAGATGCAGAAGGATGTAGTGGAGAGAGCAGAAGGATGAGAGGAGAAGCAGAAGGAAGATGTGAAGACAGAGCAGGATGCTGAGGGAAGCAGAAGCAGGAGAATGGGAGTACTGTATTGTAGTAGAGCAAGTAGTTGTATGATTGTAGTGGTACTTGTAGTGAGTGGTACTAGTAGTGTAATAGTGTATGGTAATGTAGTGGTAGCTGTAGTGGTACTGTAGTTGTGGTACTAGTAGGTGGTTCTCTAGTAGTGGTACTAGTAGTACTAGTAGTTAGTTAAGGTGACTTGTTCTAGGTAGTATTTTAGTAGTTGTTGTACTAGTAGGACTGTTACTGAGTTGTAGTGACTGTAGTAGTTGGTAACTGTGAGTGGTAATTGTGTGGTACTGTAGTGTGGTACTTGTGTACTAGGTAGTGGTACTAGTAGAGGTAGTTGTAGTGGGTACTTGTTGTACTAGCCGATTACTAGGTAGCTAGTGGTACTAGTAGTGGTCTAGTGTGGTACTGTAGTAGTGGTACTAGTTTTACTAGTAGTAGATGTTGTACTAGTGAGTACTTGTTTAGAGTAGTAGTGGTACTAGTTTAGTATGTTGTACTATTAGTCTAGTGTGTGTATCTTGTTGTACTAGTTGTTGTACTAGGAATGAACTTGTAGTAGTACGTAGTAGTCCGGTACTAGTAGTTGGACGTGTAGTTGTACTAGTAGTGAGAGTTACTTGTAGTTGTTACTTAGTTGTAACTAGTTGTTTGTGGTTATAGTAGTGGGACTAGTAGTTGTACTCTGTTAGTGACTAGTAGATGGGTACTAATGTGTAGTGGTTAACTAGTGTGTAGTTGTGTACTAGTAGTACTAGTAGTTGTACTAGTAGTTGTGGTAGCGTAGTATGGGAATAGTTTGTTGTTCTAGTTGAGTTCTTGTTGTACTAGTAGTGGAACTAGTTGTGGTACTAGTAGTAGTACTAGTAGTGTACATAGTAGTAGTTGTCACTAGTAGGTGGGTACTTGTGGTACGAGTTTGTACTAGTAGTAGTTGTAGAGTTGTAGTACTAGTAGTAGTATCTAGTAGTAGTGGTACTAGTAGTGTCCTAGTAGTGGTAACTAGTGAGTTGTACTTTTGAGTACTAGTAGTAGTACTAGGTATTGTAGGTGGTACTAGTAGTGGTACTAGTAGTCTGTGTTGCACTAGTAGTTGTGGTACTAGTAGTGGTAGTAGTTGCCATAGTAGTAGTTGTACTAGTTGTTAGTACTAGTAGTGGTACTGAGTAGTAGTGGTACTAGTAGTGGTACTAGTAGTAGTGCGTACTGAGTGGCACTAGTTGTGTAGTTATAGTAGTGCTGTTTAGTAGTATCTAGTAGTAGGCGTAACTAGTAGTGGCATATGTAGATAGTGGTACTCGTAGTAGTACTAGTTGTAGTGGTACTTGTAGTATTTGTAACTAGTAGTTGTACTGATAGTCAGTAATAGTAGTGGTACTAGTGGTACTGGTAGTGGTACTAGCTTCTTGTAGTAGTGAATAGTTGTAGTAGTGTAGTACTAAAAGATAGTGGTAGTACAAATAAGTACTTCTAGTAGATAGTAGAGGAGAAGAGAGGGAGGAGGAGAAGGATAGAGACGGAGGACGGAGGAGTAGGAAAGGGGGAAAGAGGGAAGGGGAGGGGCGTCAGGGTCGGGGTAGAGCGGGGGGGCGAGCTTAACTGATGTCCACCAGGTTACACGCACGGGTGCTGCAGCTCCAGGATCTAGTTGACCTGGAGCCGCTAAGCTGAGAATGTGTGAATGGTGGATGCCTTGTGTGAAGCCTCCCCACTGTCGTTACCTGGAGGGTAAGACTCCAGCGTGGAGGGTAAGAGGGAAGAAAACTCCAGCCACGGAGGGTAGACTCCAGCCTGGAGGGTAGACTCACCTCAGCGTGGAGAGGTTAAGACATCCTGCGTTGGGAGGGTAAGACTCAGCGTGGAAGGGTAGGACTCCTGCGTGGAGGGTAAGACTCGGCCCAGCGTGGAGGGTAAGACTCACGCGCTGGAGGTAAAAAAGGGGACTCCAGCGCTGGAGGGTAAGGACCTCCTAGCCTGGAGGGTAAGACTCCAGCCTGGACGGGTAGAGACTTCCAGACCTGGTGGGTAAGACTCCAGCTGGAGGGTAAGACTCCAGCCTTGGAGGGTAAGACTTCAGCCAGGAGGGTAGAAGACTCCAGCCTGACCAGGGTAGAAGACTCCAGCTGGGGAGGGGTAAGAGCTCCAGCCTGCAGGGTAGGACTCCAGCCTGGGGTGTAAGATCCAAGCCTGGAGGTAAGACTCCAGCATGGTGGGTATGAGACTCCAGGCATGGAGGGTTGACTCCAGCAGGAGGGTAAGACTCCTGGCATGGTGGGTAAGACCCCAGCACTGGAGGGTAAGAGTCCAGCATGGAGGGTAAGGACTCCAGCGGAGGGGTAAGGACTCCAGCATGGTGGGTTAAGACGGCCTGCATGGAGGGGTAAGAATCCAGCGATGGAGGGTAATGACTCCAGCATGGAGGGGGTAAGACTGCCAGCATGGAGGGTAAGGACTCCTGCTGGGGGTAAGACTCCAGCCATGGAGGGTAGAGACTCCGAGCATTTGGGGGAGAGATCCAGCACGGAGGGTGAAGAACTCCAGCAGGAGGGTAAGGGCGGACTCCAGCTGGTGGGTAAGACTCCAGCATGGAGGGGTAACGACTCCAGCATGGAGGGATGATCCAGCGATGGAGGGTAGAGACTCCAGCATGGTGGGGTAAGACTCAGCATGGAGGGTAAGACTCCAGCGCATGAGGTAAGACTCCAGCATGGAGGGTAAGACTCAGCATGGAGGGTAAGACTCCAGCATGGAGGGTAAGACTCCAGGCAGTGGATGGTAAGACTCAGCAGGCTGGCCTAGGCCTAAAAGACCAGAGCTCTGGTTTTGGCCATAAGACCGTGGCCTGTCGTTAAGGACTACTATAGGCCTATTAGTCCGACCTTTAAATGTAGATTTTGGTCAGTGAGACGAGACCTTCCACTGGTCTTCCCAGACAGACCTGTTCCTGTTCCTGTCGAAGTAACTAAAACCTTATAAACTGCGATAAAAATTATTGGTTTTATTAGGGCCCTATGTAACTTGCCAGAATAAATATTGCAATAATTTTTAATTGAAAATGTCAAAAAATTTCCTCGAAAAATTTAGTTTTGTGCCTTAAATGATAAGTACTTTCATTCTAAAAAATATTTGAGTTACAGTCGAGAGATTAAATTTAAAATTTGTGATAATTTTCTATTTCGCACGCTAAACTTTTTGGGAAATTTTGATTTACTAAGAAAGACTGGAGAAAGATGTTTTAACTTATTTATGGATTTTTAATGAGTAATTTTGTTAGAGATTTCGGTCGCATTGAATGGGCATGTGTTTTTATAAGTCATGTGATGCGTGATAAGCAGATTCGCCATAACGAGGAGGATTCGAATCCCATGGCTAGTCTTAAAACTGCAAAGCCAGGCAGTTAACACTGTTACGCGGTTGTTTCTAATTTCGATTATCCAACTAGGTCTTTTATCGTTGTAATCCATAGCGAGGTTAGCAGGCCACTACTGTGCCACAAATCTGTTTCTTTTTTTACATAAACTAATCCGACATTCTTATAAACAATGGTCCAGTAAAACTGTACCTGTGAAAGCACTGCACCGCACTTGCTTGGTCACTGTCCCATTGGAGCTACTCTTAGAGATTCTGCCATGAAAGTTGTCACTGAGAGGATAGTGTAGTGCCTGCAATGCCAGTATTGCAGGTTGCTAAGAGGCCTGTTGCCGACACCACCTTGGAAGCACAGGTATGTACAGTGATTTCCCCACAATGATATATTGGATATGATCCTAGTGACTGGTGCCCCTTAGTGGAGAGAGTTTACAGTCAGAAACGAGTTATCTTGTCGTGACGCTTATTGACGGTCACAAGAAGTGAGTTGTGTGCTCTGAGAAATTCGTCATCTGTGCGTGATTGCTCTGCGAGAAACTTACTAGTGAGCTGACAGAGGTGACACTCGACTGTACTTGGATGATTTCCGTTCATCTTTTTGTTAACAGAGTCATTTTACACTGGCTAGTCAGTGCCTCATAGTTAGTGGTGTTAAATTAGACACAGTGCCAACTCTTGGGTATCTGTTATTCATTGAGGAAACGCGTTTCCGACACCAGTGGCTTCCATCAGTCCTTACATAGGAGAAACTTGAAGAACAGGAGGAGAATGAGGGAATCACGTCCTCAACCTTGGTCGATGTGTTCGTCCATCAAGGGTTAGGAAGATTACCTAATTCTCCTTCCTGATTCTTCATGTTCTCTACAAGGTATGGACTTGATGAAGCCACGTGTGGCGAAATCGTTCTCCTCATTAAGTTACCCAAGAGTTGCACAGTGTAGTCGCTAATTTTTCACAACATGTCGGTTCTCCTGTAACCATTCATCTACGAGATTAGACGTTAGAGGTGCGGTTAGACTAGTCTGCCATCTCTATATCAGCAATCTTGGGGCTTATCTAGCGAGACTGCCCTTCTCTCCCCCGTATTCCTCACCCTTCCATATCCCTCTCCCTTCCTTCCATCTCCTCTCCCCTGTATCCCCCTCCTTCATATTCTCACCTTTCTCCTCCTCCTGTCCCTCCTTCATTCCATCATCTCCTTCACAGAAGCTTCACTGTTCTCGTACAACCATTCTCCCTCATATTTTTAAAGGTTTTTAATTGGGCCTCTGAGTAATTACATACACAGTCTCTTAATACATTAGTCGTGATGTCATGTGGTATTTAGTATGCGCTCGGTCAGGGGCGAGGCGACGAGACAAGGTTAATTATGTTAATTACGCTTGGAAGTCACATCGTGTGATGAGAAAGGCGAAATTATTGACAGGGTTTTTACCCTGTCGCGGGGGGCATTACAAGGCGAATAGTGCCAGGGATTATTAGCAGTCGAGGCAGGGTTTACAGGGAATAGTGTCCAGGGATTTTACCAGTCGAAGTGAGATTACCCAAGGCCGAATAGTGCAGGGATTTTACCAGTCGACGGAGGCGTTACAAGGCGATAGTGCCAGGTTTTTTACTCGTCGAAGAGAGTTTACAAGGCGATAAGTGCCCAGGATGTTCTACCAGTCGATGGGGATTACAAAGCGAATAGTGCTCAGGGATTTTACCTAGTCGAGGAGGGATTACAGAGCTGAATAGTGCCTGGGATTTTGCACCCAGTCGTAGAGGGTATTTACAGGCGAGTTAGTGCCAGGGATTTTACCAGTCGAGGAAGGGGGTTGACTAAAGGCGAAATTGTGCAGGGATTTTACCCAGTCGTGAAGGGGTTAACATAGGCGTATAGTGCCAGGGATTTTTTGACCAGTGAGATAGGGGTTTCGGCGAATAGGCCAGGATTTTATAGTCGAGGTGGGATTGAAAGGCGAAGAGTGCCAGGGATTTTTACCCGTCGGGAGGGATTACAAGGCGATTAGTGCCTGGATTTTACCAGTCGAGGATGGATTACATAGGCGAATAGGCCAGGATTTTACCCGTCGAGGGAGGATTGTTACAAGGCGAATAGTGCCGGGATTTTACCCGTCAGGATGGATTACAAGGCGTGCGTCTGTCCGCAATCCGAATGCAGACTTTCCTTCAGGATATTTTGGGCTACGTTTTCGATCTACTACTGAGCTCAATATAACTACTTTTTTGGGGGCGAACTATTTGATAACGTGCTGAAGAAATGTTCTGGAGTAAAACGTATGGCAGAGACATTGCGGTCTATAGAGATTCTTAAAAAACCGTTTTTTGAGCGAAACTAGAACTAATTGAAGCTTCCTGGTGACATGTTCAATACAACCCAATGGGTTTATGTGACGGCGTATCGGTCTGAAGAACACTTAACGCTAATTTTAGGGCGAAACTAAGCTTCTGTTAGAAACATGTGCAAAGAGTCCAGTTTATTGTAGAGCAAACGTTTCGGTCTAGAGTGAGCTAAAAAGAGGTTTTTTCAATTGCTTTCTTTTTAAGAATTCGTGTGTCTGGCATTGCAGCGAGTTTACAGTAGAGAGTTTGACCTAGAGAAGAAGCACACCCACACAAATACAGCTACACACACACACACCACACACACACACACACTACACCACACCAACACCAAAATTAAATTTAAAGTAACCCATGGGTTGCGCTTCTGGACTTATAATTAACTTGATGATAATTCGCAGATATATGCACACGGGAAAAAATAAGATGAAACTACGTTTCGATCAGTTGGAAACTAGTCAAGTCACAAATTAGTTAAAATATGTCCGGGGGAAGAGATACGGGAGTTGTGGTGGTAGATAGTAGTAGTAGTGTAGTAGTAGTTATACTTGTAGTAGTTGTAGTAGTAGTAGGGTGTAGTAGTTACTTAGTAGTAGTAGTTGTAGTAGTAATAGTAGTACTGTTGTAGTAGAAGTAGTAGTAGTAGTGAGTAGTATAGTAGAAGAACTTGTAGTGTGTAGTAGTAGTTGTAGTAGTACTGTTAGTTAGTGTAGTTGTAGTGTAGTAGTCTAAACCCCCCCCTGTTGTAGTGTAGTATAGAGAGTAGAGATTGTAGTGCTTGTAGTAGTAGTGTTAGTAGTAGTAGTTGTTGTAGTAGTAGTACTAGTAGTAGTAGTTTGTAGTAGTAGTTGTAGTAGTTGTGGTAGGTGTAGTAGTAGATTGAGTGTAGTTGTGAGTAGTACTTGTTAGTAAGTAGTTGTAGGGTAGTAGTAGTAGTTGTGAGTAGTAGTTGTAGTGTAGTAGTAGTAGTTGTTGTATGTAGTAGTAGTAGTTTTGTAGTAGTTGTAGTAGTAGTATTAGTTGTAGTAGTAGTTGTTGTAGTTAGTTGTGTAGTTGTAGTAGTAATTGTAGTAGTAGTAGTAGTAGTAGTATTTGGTTGTAGTGTTGTATGTAGTAGTTGTAGTAGTGGTAGTAGGGTAGTTGTAGTAGTAGTTGTTTGTTGTAGTTAGTAGTAGTAGTGAGTTGTAGTTAGTAGTAGTAGTTGTAGTAGTGTTGTAGTTAGTAGTAGTAGTAGTAGTAGTAGTTGTAGTAGTTGTTGGAGTAGTAGTAGTAGTAGTAGTAGTGTGTTGTAGTAGTAGTAGTTTGTAGGTTAGTTGTGTAGGATGTAGTAGTTATAGAGGTTAGGCTAGTAATTGTTAGCAGAAATTGTGGCAAACCCCCCCCCCCCCACCCCCCCCCCCCCCACTCAGTCTTTCTTACGACTACAACAACTGCACCCAGCAGCAGCAGAGCAGCAGCAGCTGCGAGCAAGCAAGCACAGCACACACTCCACCACACCAGCACAGCAGGCCTGCAGCACCCGCTAGCAGCAGCGGCGCAGCAGCAGCAGCAACAAGCAGCAGCAGCGCAATGCGCCGCACAGGCTGCACCGGGTGCAGACAGCGCAGCAGCCGCAGCAGCAGCCGCACCAGCAGCAGCGGCACCAGCAGCGTCCAGCAGCAAAGCAGCACCATCGCAGCAGCAGCAGCAGCAAGCGCAGCTGCAGCACCAACAGCGACCAGCAGCTGCAGTTGCAAGCAGCACAGCACAGATGCAGGCACCAGCTGGCTGCTGCAGCAGCAGCAGCGCACACAGCATCAGCAGCACCTGCAGCAGCAGCACCAGCAGCAGCAGCACCAGCAGCCGCTCTCCAGCAGCAGCAGCAGCACCGCTGCAGCGCAGCAAACAACAACAGCAGCAGACCGCAGCACCAGCAGCAGCACCACGCCAGCGCAGCAGCAGAGACAACAACAGCACGCTGCATCCTAGCACCAGCAGCACGCAAGCGAGCAGGCGACCACCGCAGCAGCTGCAACAACAACCAGCAGGCAGCTCGCACAAGCTGCGAACAGCGCAGCAGCAGCAAACAAAAGTCTGCAGCAGCACACCAGCCACCAAGTGACGGTCGCTGGAAGCCCAGTGTGTCAGGTTCCAGGGAGCGAAACGCTGGCAGCGCCATTGCCGACTCTGCTCAGATTTGTCCTGCGAGGAGTTTAAGAGGAACACGCAACAGTTGCAGCGTTGAATGGCATCATTTACGACACTCAGTCGCCTGTGTTGTTTTAAGACGTACTATTGAGCAGCAAGAGTCTTTGCATGTTAAAACCGAAGATGGAGCGGGGTGTTAGTTTTAATTTTCAGAGTTTTGTCGCGAAGGTTTGACTATAATTAAGAGATTGTGGCTACCTGCTGCTACTGCTGGTGGCTGGATATTAACTTCCTGGCTCGGCTGACTGGTGCTTACTGGCTGCTTGTTGGCTGGCTTCCTGGCTCGATTCGCCTTTTTTTAAATACTGGACTTGTGGCGGGTTTAACTGGATGTTTGTCTGCGTCATTTAATGGCTGGCTTGTTGGCTGGATTTCTCTGGCTGCTTGGTAGCTGCATATGGCTGGTTGTTGGTAAGGTTTCTGGCTGGCTTTCTTGGAGGGCTTGTTGACTGGCTTCTGGCTGGCTTGTGTAGCTGAGTGATACTGGGCTTGTTGGTTCATGTCCTGGCTGGCTTGTTGGTTCGCTTCTCCCTTACTGCTTGTTGGTGGTTTGACTCGCGGGACTTGTTGTTATTGGTTCATTTCCTGTCTGGCTTGTTGTGGTTGTTGGTTCATTTCTGGCTTGGTTTGTTGAGTTCGCTTGCCTACTGAGCAGCTGCGTCTGGCTGGAGCTGACGCGCCTTACCTGGCGTTGCCTTGTTGGCTGGGCTGCTTATGGCTTGCTTGTTGGTTGGCTGCTTACTGGCTTGCTTGTTGGCTGGCTGGGCTTACTGGCTTGCTTGCGTAGCTGTCTGGATTACGGCTTGCTTGTTGGCTGTCTGCTTACTGGCTTGCTTGTTCGGCTGCTGGGCTTAAGGGTTGCCTTGTTGGTGGCTGGCTTACTGGTTGTCGTGACTGGGAAGATGATTTTCCACCATCTACCACCATCGCGCGCCACCACTATTCTAAGTACCACCTACAACCTTCACTACACCCCCACCAACCTCACTACACCCCAACAACCTCACTACCACACCACAGAGCTCACTACCACCCCGCACAACTCTCACTACCACCCCCACATGACCTCAGCTTCCAGCCCCACAACCTCACTACCTACAATCACAAACTCACTGATCGCACCACCACAACCTCTTTACCATCCGAAAACCTCGGATACTTACACAACCTTCCTACCACCCAAAAACACGCTACTCACTACCAACAATGTAACCTGACTACCACCACCCAGAACCTCACTACCCACCTCACAACACTCACTACCACCTCCCAACATCACAATTACCCAAACACAACCTTATAGAACACCATACAAACCTCAAAAGCCACCCACCACAGCTTCACTACCCCTACCACATCACACTACACACACACAACCTTCACGTACCACCCCTCAACCCATTACACCTAAACACAGTAATCACTCCCACCACAACTCACTACACACCCCCTCACTCCTACAACCACAACCCATCCACCACCACAAACAACTGACCAATACGACACTCCACAACCTCTCACATCACCCTGCTGGGCGGGCCCTGTTCACACCTGAAGAGTAATATTGACCATGCTAGGCAGCCCCTGGTCACACCTCGGGAGTACTGCCCACTAGGCAGCCCGGGTTACTCGCAGCAGGCCTACGGGCCCCCAAAGCAGGTCCTGGTCACACCTGCAGCAGGGGGTAATGGCCCATGCTAGGCAGGCCCTGGTCACACCTGCAGCAGGGCTACTGGCCCATGCTAGGCAGGCCCCTGGTCACACCTGCAGCAGGCCTACTGGCCATGCTAGACAGGTCCTGGTCACACCTGCAGCACGAGTACTGGCCCATGCTATGCAGGCCCAAGTCACATCTGCTTAAGGAGCTCTGCAGCAGACCTACGGGCCCTAAGATACTCAAGTCTAACTCAAAACCCAAACCAACTACCAGTGTCAGTAGACTTCTCATGGATACCTGAAGGGGGTTTTCGCGGGTCAACGCCCCCGCGGCCCGATCTGTAACAGGGTTGACTGAGAATGGGGTATTAGAATAATGCCGGGTGATTTATATGGATGTGAACATAAGAATGGAGGAACACTGCGGAGGCATACTATCCCATACAAGGCATGTCCTTATCAAAACCACCCCTACCCATAACTACACAAAAATTTTACTCCCGTACCAACGACACGAATCAAACCCAGCCCCTTCCACTCACATATTTCTTCAATCTCTTTTTAAAGCTACCCATGGTCCTAGCTTCGATCACCCTACTCGGGACGACTGTTCCATGCATCCATGCATGGGTCTGTAACGTTGCGTCGAGGAGGAACTAGAGGCAGTGTACAAGAGACGAGGGCAAAGTTACGGTAGGCGGGATTTCCCAGTGGAAGTAGGTCCTTCCCAAAGAGATGGGTTAGTTGCAGCAGCCGTGAAGAAGGTCTTGCAGATGTCCTCTGAACCAAAATTCCATGATGTGCTGTGTCTGACAAGTTGTGCAAGAAAGAGTGTCTTAATTTACCGACAATATGTAATTTTAAAGACATATTGCAACATCTGGATATCTTTTTTGTAGACGTTTCGCCATCCAGTGGCTTTATCAAAAACAGATTCTAGGACATAATAGGAGGACAGTAGAACTATATACTGCTGCACGTTCTTAGCCACTGACGCCTATATAACCGCCAGTCTCTTGCCTTCGCTCCAATTCTTTCCCCCACCACGATGGCTGTCAACACTAACTCCAAGGGCCGAGGGACTGATTACCTCATCTTTTTTATAAAGTTCTAAATGTCTTCCTATTATGTCCTAGAATTTGTATTGATAAAGCCACTGGATGGCGAAACGTCTACAATAAAGATAACCAGATGTTGCATAAGTGTCTTAACTTTCATCTTGTCGGATTGTATACCTGTCTTGCACACATATCTGTCTTACCTATCACATTTACAGCATCCGGCAGCTTGTGTGAACGTGAAGATAATGAATGGAACAATTGGAGTTTACTGGGTGAGCTGTTGGAGTGTGAATACTCTAAGTATTATGAAGGGATTTAGGGCAACTGGCTACTGGACTTTAGTCCTGAAGGTAGGAAGTATACTGTGCTTGCACTCTGAAGAATGGGGGGAGGATGTTGCAATGTAAGGGTTAACATGAGTCATAGTATCAGCACACTTTTAGATACACGGCGATTGAATGAATGATGGCGAATGTGTTTTCTTCCTTGGGTCACCTTTCCTTGGGAGATGACAGGTTATGGGTATGTGAAAGAGAGATAGAGACATGGAGGAGTGAAGGAGGATAGAGAGATGGAAGAGTGAAGGAAGGAGAGAGAGATGGAGAAATGAAGGAGACAGGATACGAAGACAGTAGAAACGAAAATGGAATATACAAAAAAAAACTGAATAATAAGATCTAGAAAGGAACGTAAAAAGTCAAAGGAAGGAGAAGAAATAAAGGAGGGTATAGGAGGACCGGAAGACCGCTTTAATAAAGACCCTCTCGTGTAATCTCTCCTTTTATTACCCTCTTCTCCTTTACTTCCTTGATTAAATTTCCCTCTTATTTGGGCCCCTTTATTTTCCCCAGTGAGAGGCCCCATCAAAGGCCCAAAA
>NW_026506453.1:0-15217 GCF_026875155.1 Cherax quadricarinatus
TATTCAGGGTCACTAACTTGACGCTTTATTTTTCCCCAATCTCACAGAATCCGAGATCAACATACTGATCAAATCTAGGTGGAAATGAGAAAGAAAAGGTTTCCTTTGGAAAGATTAGATTTGATTTTGCCACCGAAGTGGCTAGTTTATTGTGCACCCCACATCCATCATTTGGACGGTAGCGCAGGAGCATATGGATACACAAAGGCCTTTACTACACAGCATCACAAGCCAGCACTATCCTAAACAATACTAAAAGTCTGTCAGTACTTAACTACAACAACAGTCCTTAAGCAAACACTATGATGACCTCCTGGCACTCCTTGAATCACTAAAGACACCCTTCTCCTGCATTATTCTTACTGAGACCTGGCTTAAGCAGGACACAATAGATATCTACCCTCTACCAGGATACACAGCAATCCACAACTGCAGATCATACCAAGTTGGGGGTGGTATTGCAATCTATTACTCTAACCAATTATCTTGTATTAGCACCACTTGCTTTAGTGATGAATATGGAGAATACATTTTTGCTAATTTTACTGTAAAAAACCTTAAGACACCTATAACAATCGGTGCCATTTACCGGATACCCCAAACAAACATCCCAAATTTCAGTGAGAAATTAAAGTCACTAATAACAAACAGACAAATGAATAAGCACCACCTTCTCTTAGCTGGAGACTTCAACATCAACCCTGGCTTACTAGATGCTCAGCCTGTAACTGATTTCATCAACAATGTGAACAACACACTTCTCATACCAACAATAACTAAACCAACCAGGCTCACTGAAACAAGTGGAACCATAATAGACCACATATGGACCAATATACTAGCCCCCCTTAAATCAGGGATAATCACAGATAGCACTACAGACCACTACCCTACCTTCCTCCTGACAAACATTAGTAAACCACCACTTGAATACAACAAAGTCTCATTTAGACTCCATGACGAGGCCTCAGTAAGGAAGTTCACAGCTGACCTAGAGACCGTTGATTGGCCTACAGAATTCTCCAAGGCCAATGGTATTGATGACTGGACAGACATTTTTCTTAACAAATTACTTAGACTATACAACAAACATTGTCCTATAAAAACAAAACAGATCACAAACAAACGGCTTGGTTGCCCATGGCTAACCACACCATTCTGAAATCCAGTTGACAAGAAACAACCAATATGAAAAAGCATAATAGACAGGGCTTTGATACACAAAGATACTCTTAAACACTAATCATCAGCTCACACCAAAGTAAATTAAAAGAAGCCCAAACAACTATAACTACTCCAGTAGGATTTCCTACAGACCCTAGAGGAGATATAAAAAAGACCTGGAAAACACTCCTCAGATTCTGAGGGACCCACAAACTGAGAAAAACCAAGAATATTGTCCCAAACTAAACCTATATGAAACACCACTACATCCCACTGCCACAGCTAACAAATAAACGACTTCCTTCTCAAACAAAGGAATCTAATCTCGCCATTAAAATCCCCCATACCAATGCCCATAGCCGGGACTACTAGATGGGAATTTCCCTAATTCCTTCCTATCTTGCACAGACTTAGCCCCACGCAGTCCTGATATCATAAAGTCACTTAAAAATACTTCAGGGGAATCTGTCTTCAAGTCCCCATCCATATTTACTGTTACAAGCGAGCGGCCCAAGTCCTTTGTCGCAAGCTATTTCACAACTTTTTAACATTCACTAAGAGACTAGCACCTTCCCAAACTACTCCAAGAGGCAAGGGTTTACACCAATACATAAATTGTGTGACCCTACAGACTTAAACAACTATAGGCCAATAATCTAAACTTACCATTGGCTATCCAAAATCTTTGAGAAACTTCGTGCACAGAGACTTGTATTCATTTTTATAATGGCTCAAAACATACTCCAACCCCTGCCAGTTTGATTCAGGAAAAATAAAAGCCACTAATGATAGCAAACATAAAAATGCTAGATCTGCCATTACACATCATTGAAAAAAAGGAAAATCCTACTAGGAATTTTTATTGACCTAAAGAAAAGCATTTGACACATTAGACTCACACGAAGTCCAACACCCAACAAATTGATCACTACGGGGGGGGGTATAAGCGGCCATGGGCTCTTGCGGTATTGTTCAAATCTTACATTTACTAAAAAGTACAGTACTAGTACGTCACCATTAAAAGACAACAGCATCAACAACACGGCCACTGATACTGGAGTTTTCCCAGGGAAAAGTGTCCCTGGTCCCCTCCTCTTGCCTCATATACATCAATGACCTTCCAATACGTATCCCAACATCTGAAACCCATTCTCTTTTGCTGAAGACAACGACTTATGTCATCTCTCACCCAAATCTTTCCACCCTGCACACCAATTGTGAATGAGGAGCTGATAAAAATATCGACTTGGAAATGACTATCCAATAAACTTACGCTTAAACACATGACAAAACCTACTAATATTATTGTAGGTAGCCGAGAGCATGATAAATCACAAATAAACATTAAGATTGACAACACTCCTTAATATACCAGTAAATAATGGGGGAAAATTCCTAGCTTATACCTTGACAACAACCTTAATTTCAGCACCCAAAACCATCATATAGCCAAAAAAGAATCCAAAACGGTTGGGATCCTCTCCAAGATACGATACTACGTGCCGCAAATGCCCTTCTCACACTATACCACTCACTTATTTATCCATACCTCACCTATGCTATTTGTGCTTGGGGATCAACTGCAGCAACACACCTAAAGCCTAATAATAACCCAACAAAAAGCTGCAGTAAGAATAATCACTAAATCCCATCCCTGGCAACACACCCCCCCACTCTTCATAGATCTAAAACTTACTCCCAGTTCAGTACATCACACACTTACTACTGTGCCAATCTATATCTACAGGGCCTTTAAACTCTAATATCAACCTTGACCTAAAACACTTTCTTGATAGTTGTGACAGAACCCACAGGCATAACACCAGACACAAACATCTCTACGACATTCCCGTGTCCGACTAAACCTTTACAAAAATTCATGTATGTCAAAGGCCCTAAAATCTGGAATACCCTACCTGAGAACTCTAGAACTGCAGACACATTCATCACCTTCAAAACTACCATTAGAAAACATCTTATCTCCCTGATACACCCCGTCAACTAACTACACGAATACCACCTGGTGGTTCACACTTACACTCACTCACTCATTTGACCATAAACAGAAATATTAATCTCAGTCTTAAAATAATGAATCCTGTGATACTCTGTTGCAACCCCTGAATGGGTTACAATGATTATTATGTATATATGTAATGTATATTATCTTTTCATATAATTTTATATTGCTTATATTTGCGATAATAGCTAAATCGTAAATGTATGACTTTATATTATTATTTGACTGTTAAATTGTTATTTGACTTTGTTAGGATGTACGTAATATGTGCTCAGTTCAAGCCCTTGATTCAAACTACTGGTAATCATCGCTTTTTGCTCGTTATACTCCCGGGTTCGGGCCGCAGTTGTCCCGTAGTACCCGTGATCGAGGGGGGGGGTGCCCCTCACCTCTCGGGGAAGTAGTCAGTTGCTCTAGACCGCTTGGGGGTTTGGGGACAGTTTGTCTGTTCATTTTTTCTTTTTTGTTTGGGGAAACTTTTTTCACAGAACTTGAAATAGACTTGGGTGTTTTTCGACTTTTGTACGGAGGTTGTTTGGGCCGCTTGGACATCTGAACATCTCGGGCCCTTTTCCTATGGGTTTCCTGACCAAAATTTTTTACTGTTCCGTTACTGTCACGTCAGGGTATTTCCTTTTGCTGAACCTAGTTTCATTTAATATGGATTTTTTGTAATTTTAAAGGGGAGGACTCTTGGGGCCCCTTATTTTTATGTCTTTTTATTATCCCCTTTTTTCCTGTTTCTTTTGTCGCCAGTCGCTTGAATTGCTTTTTGCTTTTGGCCCTTAGCATTCTTTGTTTTTTCAACAGACTTTTCGGGTTGCCAGTGGGTAAAGAGTTAGTTTTTGAGGACTTGTCAGTCACTTTTTTAAGTTTATTCGGTCTTGAGACATAGCTAACTCCCAAAAGAGAAATTAAAACGATAAACCCCCTTGAACAATTTGTAATACTTTTTTTAAATTTTAAATTTGTACCTGAGGGTACTTAAAAATTAAAATGTGATATGTGCTTTAAAGCACAAAAAATTACAAAACCTGAGATTGATTTTTTTTTGGATTGTGAAATTTAAATTTTTAATTTAAATAAAATACCTCTAGCCCAATTTTTACTACTTAAAAATTTTTAAAAAAATTTTTTAATTCTTTTTTAAGTAGCCTATTTTGTAGCATTCTCGGCTGAGTGGTTGGGGGGAGTAGACGTGTGCGGGGGGTTTTAAACCTCTAATTCACAGGCCTACCCTTTCTCCGACTGATAATTCATCTTTAAAAAACCCTACGTTGGAAACAGCTTCAGTGTTGTGAGAACTCTTAGGTCCCGAGTTGTGACTAAGGAAAACCTGGTCAAAAAAGGGAAAATTTTTCCCTTTTTTCCCAAAGGCCCTCACGGGCCCTGTTTCCCCTCTGCCTTTCTTTTGCCCCTGCCTTTTCGCCTCTATCCCATGGAGTGTAAGGCAAATTTTTGTTTAGCCCCAATGCTACTGGGTGCCTCTCAAAAATGCTCACAACTCATCCCCTTTTTTTTCCCAAAACCTTAGGAATAAGGGAGATGTGCATTCCTATGTGATTTTGGAAACCCCGGGTGTCCCCACATTTGAAAATTCGTCTTTTAAACCTCCAAAAAAGTTGCTAGAATTTCCCTGAAGTTTGGAGTAACAATCTTACAGTTTTGGGCAGTGTGTGGTAACTTGGAAAAGTCTGCCTCGCCTGTGCCCTTCGGGGAGGAAAGCATCCCTGCCTGAACTTTCGCCCTATTGACTATGTGAAAGAGGCAAATGTGCGGCTCTTTTTGCCCCTGCTTTTTCCCCTGTGGTCCCCAGCTTCCTTTAAACTCACCCTTCCCCTCTATCAACGACGTGCAGTGTAGAGGGGTGTATTTTCCCTGCCCCGCGGGGATCGAATATGTGATTCCGAAAGTGCGGGCAATTTGTAACTATTTCCCTTAGGGTTTAAAAGCTGACTTAGAACTTTTTGTGCTACCATCAGTAAGTGGTTTAAAAAGGGATGGGGAATTCTGGCCTGCGGGGTGCCCTTTAAAAATGGCACTTTTAAGACCCACACCCAACTTACCCCCTTTCTGCGGTGTCTATTGGGGTTTGAAGGGCCCCTTTCCCCCGATTTTCCCTTTATTCCCCGGGTATCCTTTAAAACTGTCCCATTATTTTTAACATATGGGATAAAGGGCGAGTTTAGCTGACCCCGGGCCCCAAAAGCCCCTTCCAAGCCAACCAGTAAAGGGGAAAGGGCCAAATCGGGCTAAAATCCCAGAATGCCTTTGTGAGTTTTTCTACAGTTTTTTCCGGGCCCCCGTACCATTAACAAGTAGAGGGGGTTGGGAAACCTCTCTCGCGACTGTGGGGGCCCAAAGTAAAATGACCTTGAAAATTGCACTGGGGACCTGCGGGGCCCTCCCCAAAATATTCCCTGTGCCCTAGCGGGGTTTAAAATTACCTTTCCCTTTTGCCCCTTTCCCTTTCCCTCGATTTGGAACTCAGCCGTTCGCCTCTTTTTGGTTGTGGTCTAGAGGCAGTTTTAGCCAGACTCCCGGGGGTTGCTTCATCCCCGTGTCCCCCTTTTGGCATTTCCGCTAAATCTGCGATTTCCCCCTGTGTCCCTGCCTGCCTGCTGCAAGAGGTGTCCGGGGGGTTGGCGCGGACTTGGCGGCACAGTAAAGCAAGCTTGGGGGTTTGGCCACTAGAAGCAACCCCAAAACGGGCTAAGGCAGCCTGCATTTTATTGTTGGGGCCCAGCATTTTTGAAAAACTTTTCCTGCAGTGCTGCTGGCATACCAGGGTTTCCTATAGTGGCTTGAGAACAATTTGACAGCTTTGGGAAAGTGCTGACTTTTTTTGGGGGGGGGACATCCCAGAGTTCAATTATAAACTTAGTAAGCTTGTGGTGTTTGGGCCCTTGTACACAGTAAACATTCATCTGCCCAACGTTTTGCTGAAGTTTTTAAGTGGGGCTTTCCCCAACAGTTAATTGTCATTTGGGGACCTTTTATTAAGACTTTAAAAAGGGCTCAGAGTGTACTTCATGTAGTGACTCCTTGCTTTTGATAAATCGGGAAAACATGCTCTGTCAGTGAAACTAAAACCTTTTAAAATAGGGGTTACATAGTTAAGTTGCTTGCCTAGTGTCTTTGTTGTTTTTTCTAAAAAATTTTTCTCGTTCAAAACGGAAACTTTCCCCCCCTGGGTTTCCCCCCGGAAAATATTTAAAATTTGCATTGTTCATATGTGGTGGGGGTTTTGTAACTTATCTTTGTTTTTTACGGGGGAAAAAATTTACCCCCGGGCATAATGTTCATTTTTCTTGAATACTTTCTTATTTGATAATTCGGTTCCCTTTTCAACTTTTTTTTAACCCAAAAAGTCACCCCTGTTAACATCTATTTTCCTTTTGCCATTCTTCTAGGGGGTTTCTAGCGCCTAAAAAATTTTGAAATAGTAAAAATTTGCAATCATTATACTTCTAGTTATCATTTTGTAAATTGTTTTGACTTTTTGATAAAATGGATTGGGGGGGTTTAAACTTTGATACCCCAAATTTTAATGCTGCAGACAGCCTGACACATAAAAACACATTAAAACGTGGAAAATCCAAAAGCGGGGCCTAGGGGTGTGCCCCTTGAAAGTTGGTGTTTTTTTTGGGACGGGGTTTTGTCCAAACTCTCACCTATTTTTCCCTCAAAAAAAAGTGTTTTCCCTAAGTGTTAAAAAGTGTACATTTGGGTTTTGGGTAACACTTGCCCATATATAGAAATTGGTGTGAATTTTTTAGGTACTGGTTCATCTATTAAAAGCTGACCACATTGGCTTGCATAAGTATAAAAATATTAATGTTTTGGTTACCCGGGATGGCCCCAAGGAAGCCCCCGACCAAGTGTTTTATCTCATTGCCCATTGAAACCCAAAACCTAGTTTTTTTTTTTTTTTTTTTTTTTTTTTTTTTTTTTTTTTTTTTTTTTTTTTTTTTTTTTTTTTTTTTTTTTATTTTTTTCTTTTTTACAATCTATTTGGGGGTAAGAGGTTGTTTCAGCTTTTCATTGTGATGTCTGCTATATTATTTTTTCAGTGGGTACATTAGGTGGCAACCAGCCCCGAACCTTCTCAAGTGGAAGTTTTTCATTTTTAACCTCATTTTAATGTGATGTTGTCAGAATTCAAATTTTTTTTTCTCAATATTTAAACCCCCTTTCTTCTCCCTCTTCTCTCTCTTTTCCTCCCTCTCTCTCTCTCCTGTTCATCTTTTTTAATTTGTGAAGGTATAAGACCTCGCCGTACCATCCCCTTTTATCATTATATGTACCCCCCAAATTTTTAAAAAAACATAAAAAGAGGTCCCTGAGTGTGTTTTTTTGGGGGGGTTTGGTCGTTTTTGGGGTTGGTTGGTCTGGGTTTAGTAGGGGTTTGGGGGTGTTCATTTTTTTTGGCACTTGTTCTTTTGATCTATTTTGGATTTTGACTTTGTAGTGAATTTTTTGCTCCCTTTCATAAGCTATAAGGGAAAGATTAAACGAGGAATTCTTGTGTTGGGTCTTACACCCGATATAAACCCCTGGAAACAGGGGAAATGGGCAAGAGGAACCTATTTTGCAGGGATGGGAAAGAAAATTGCTTCCAGACCTTTAAAAGTAAACAAAAGAGAAAAAGTGAGAAAGGGGGAGACGTCGACGTAGTCCGACTCACTTGACTCGTTAAAAAAAAACAAAGTGGGTACTAACGCCCTTTGGGGCACCTGGGTTTCAAGAAGTCTTTCTTCAAAGGAAGAATTTTGTTTTTCTGAAATTCCCCCGACCAAAACCCCCCGCGGCCCGTAAGTGTGCATTTGGGTAATGGAAGGGCCTTTAAAAAAGCATCCTAAAAAAAAAAAAAAGGGTCCAATTTAGGGGAAAAAAACCAAACTTTGTGGGTTTTTGGAAAAAATTTAAAAAGCTGTCAATGATCTACTTAGTTTCACCTTTTGGGGATATTAAGCTTTCTCCGACCTCAAAACAGACACCACCCCTTTTAAAAAAGGGTCGTATTTATAAAACTTTGATACCCCTCTGCAAAGGACCCCTCCCCTCTGACCCTAAGTGAGCATATCATCCCAAACCTTAAAAAATTAAAAAGGGAAAAAACCCCAAAATTTTTTCCAGTTGGGTGGGTCCGGGGCCCCCCCCCCGGGAAAATCTGGGGGCATGGGTTTTTCGTTTCCCCAAAAAATCGAAATGTACCCAACCCCCCAAAGTAGGGTTCCCAAAAGCCCCGCCTATGGCCATGTTTTCATAGGGCTGTGGGGAATTTCACATTTTTTGGGGGGTAATGTGCCCGGGAAACATTCCACTAGGGGGAATTTCCCAGTAGCCCTGACAAACCAAAAATTTAAATGTATTAACTGTAAAAAAGTTTGGGGGGTTTTCAGTTTACCACAAGGACGGGAGCAGAACCCCAAAAAACCTTCGAGGGGAAAATGATTAAAAGTCCTTTAATGGGTTTAAATGAGGGTGGGGGGCCCCCTCCGGCTACCACACCAGATCTGAGACTGAAATCTGCAAAGTGTGCAAGAAACCCCACTCCCCGCAAAAATTTTTGGGATACCAGAAAGCCCTCACACACCCCCGCTGTGGGGAGGGCCCCCCAGCCATCCCTGGGTACACATATGGGAAAAAAAAATGGTTTTGCCCTACAGATACCTAGGGGTTTCACCCCGAATATGGGATAGTTTGTCATTTCTCCCCAAAACACACACCTACAAAAAGTCAGAAAGGACACCACACAGGTAACCCCCTGGAAAATTGGGGATGAGTCAGATGCACAGGGACCTACCTGGGAATGAAAGATGAAACAGAGAAACACTTTTAATTTTAACCATGGAAACCCGTTAAGGTATTGTGTTTAAAAGGGAAACTCTAACCCAAAGTTTTCCCTCCTCCGGGGAAAGGGATTGGGATTCGCCCCGACCTTCCCATATTTTTAACAAATTTCCCCGAAAAAAAATTTAGGGATCTTGAAAAAAGATCCTGACAAGTTTAAAAAATATATGTAAAACGGGGTGATGCTCTTGAGCTTGGGGGATGGAATTCAAAAATGCAGCATCTCCGTTAGCTTCCAAAAAATTTGTGAAGAAAAAAGCCCCCTAAAATTTGCCTTCCAAAAATTTTTCCTTTTAAATGGCTGCCAAAATGCCGAAAAAGCTTAAAATAAAAGGGTTTGAAGATAAAAAGTACAAACTATGCTATTTTTCCCCTTAAGTGTCGGAAACTGCAGTCAAAAAATAATAGTTTTACCATCTTTTGAGCAAGAAAATTGTAATAACCACTACAAAAGGATACAAACAAATCTTTTTATGGAACCATTTTCTTCCAAACGGGGAAAAGGGGTTTCCTGACTTTCATCATTTTAGTGCAACCAAGAAATATTGATGTCAACTGTTTGCGGGAATGTAGATTGAAAGATGGAGCACCTCCACCAAACTTGCCTGGATTTTGCAGCTTATAACCTAAGGTCAACCAACTGTTGTGTGATTTTATGTCAAAAGAACTTGCCACATTCACTCCTTTCCTTGCAGAGTCGAGTTAACATGCATATCAGGGTGTCAAAGTATATGCAGGCGATTTTTCCCATAAACATTTTTAATCTCTATGCCCCACGAACCAGCTTCGACCTGATGCTTTACAGAATCGCATCAATAGTGAACCTACCATCATTTTTGGGAGATTTTAATGCCAGACATAAGAATATTGGGGGGTCTTTTACAAACACCCAATGGAACTAAACTAGTGAGATTGCTGAATGAGCATGAAAGTTCGAATTGTGGGCACTACTGAGCCACTCACATATATGGTTGGCATACTAGATTTGGGGTCTTGCATTTAATAATCATATACGATGCATGACTCTGTCATAGTTATGATCTTATATCGATCACTTCCCAAGACTAACAACTGTCAATCTTGATCACATCTCCAGCAATCAAGGAGCTAAATACAGAAGGAGGAACTTAAATTCTCAAACCAGAACACAGAGAAAACTTTATTACCACTTGGATCAATGTAAAAAATTTAACGAGCCCACTGGCCCCACAAAAATTTAATTTGATATTTAATTACCACTATTGAGAGTGTTCTCACAGATCAAGTGGGCGGGAATAGGAAACAAAGCCCCCTCCACTATAAAAAACAAAAAAAACCCCAATGTAAATACTATAAAGATCCACAGCTGTGCAATCTAACACATGCAGCAGGAGGATTGGTAAAGCATACCGTGAATGTAAAACCCCCAGACCTGCTCAGAACGTTCCAAGCTGCACTAACAAAGCAAGGAATAGAAAGGAAGAATTTAAAGGCAAACGGAATGGGAACAGTTTGTTAGTGGATTAAATAGGTCCACCCCTTTGAGTTTGGCTTGGAAAGGTATAAATAAAATAACCAGGAAAAGACTGGCAATGTGCTCTTTCCCTTTCCTCTTGAAAAGCAAATGACCTCATAAATGACTGGTCCAAAACATCCAGGCATAAAACCCTTTTCCATCTCATATTAGAAAAAATTTAGAGAGTACTTCTGAAGAAATGTTGAAACTGATTAATTTTATGAGCCAAAATATTGATGAGAGTGATTGCCTCTTTACCAGTATGAATTAGATAATGCATTAACCAAAGGTCGATCAACTGCTCCTGGAAAAGGAGGGTTTATAACCTATGATATTCTCAGAACTCTAAGGCACGTGCCTGATAACCCTTTGTTGGCACTGTATAATCTCAGTTACATTGAGGCGTTCTTCCAAATTTCCCTGGACCAATAGTCTCATTGTGCCTATCCCTAAGCCCCAACAGCCTGTACATTTAGGCCGATCTCCTTAACTAGTTGTCTTTGCAAACTTTTGAAAGAATATGCTTAACAGATTGTACTACAGAATCAGACATCAACTTTCCCCCTACCTCTAGGGGTTTTCATGAAAGGTAAAATTTGTGCAGAACTGTATTTCCACCTTTCTCACTGCACACACCTCTACTATTTTTAAAACCACTTTTTTGATCTAAAATCTGCATTTGATATTGCAAACAGAACAGTTTAACTACAGAATTACCCAAAAATGAATATTGGTGGTAGCTTACTCTGCTGGATAATAGGATACCTGTCAAAAAGAGTATCCTCTGTCCTTTACCCTTCAGAAGTGATTCAAAGAAATTCTTTTAGGTCAACCGCAGGAGGATTCTATCCCATGCTATTTAATATTCTGATTAATCTCTCCTAAATGCTCTACCTGCCTCACCTAACAATAGCTATAAGCTATGCTGATGATATCTGATCCATACAAAGGGATAGAAATGATACCATTCTTAATGAATTCAGCATTTTTAATCGACTAGGGCCCTTTTAAATCTTCCTCTAAAACAAAGATATTAACATCAAACGACATCCCCCCCCATCTATTTGCAGGTAATCATTACTACGTTAAAACTTACATTATCTTGTGTAATGTACCCTTTTTAAAAAATCACTATACCACAACTAAACAAAATGCAAAGCTAGGAATGCTCTCAAAGCTGTTGCTGGCTCAATCCCAACTAAGTGCTAATGTGAGAATCGTGAAATGTTACATAGCCTATGTTGTCCTTAATTGATTTTTGCTCCCCTTTAATATTAGCTAAGAAAGTTCCCTCCGACCCTTGTTTTTTGCAAATGAACTCCAGGGTTATCTTTTGCTGTCCCAATCTACAAAGTTCTTACATGAGGAGGGCTTAGTATTTCTAGTATCATATAGATTGTTGAAATTAAAAACTGTACTCGTATTAGAATTTGAGAAACAACCAGACACTGTCACAGGGAAACTACCAAATGTCTGAGGTAAATCACACAGATTAAATGGATTGTGAAAACTGCAATTGCATTAATTTTATAACCTGCATAACTGTTCACTGTAGGCAACAGAGCATTTCACCCCTCCATGGAAGATGTGTTCATTTAATACACATACCAAAAATCCCTCCAAGAAGCTCTGCTAGTAATCCTTTCCTTAAATCTCTTTTAGAGCAACTGCTCAAGAAGAAATTCTCACCTACTATGGGTCAAAGATCTTCCTTTGGGAGGGCTGCATCTGCTCTTGTTGCCACTCCCTAGTTAAGAACATAATAATTTGTTGAGTTAGGCTAAAATTAACAACTGGGGCGTCTACAAATGCAAACTGAATTGTTTGCAATCCTAAAAGCGCTAAAGCTAACCCATGACACTGAGCTTGACTCTATCATCATTACTGATTCTATGTCATCATTGAAGGCTCTTGGCTCATATAATGACTCCAACAACATGCTCATTGGGGAATCCAGTATAGATACTCAAAAATTAGGGACAAAGGAATTAATGTACAATTGCTATGGATCCCATCACACATTGGATTACTCTTCATGATAAAGTTGATATGTTAGCCAAGAAGAGTATCCAGAAGGAGAACGTAGAATATAACTTTGGTATAAACTGTGTCTAGCATTAGGAATAATATTAGGAGAGAAGTAAATAATGAAGATGATTGTTATAGGAATGCAGTTAGAAGCCTGAGTAGATCTATAACCCACTATGATAACATGAACGTAGATAAGTATGTTTATGGAGCAACTTGCAATGTGAACAGACTGACTGATGTTGTAGTGGCCAGGCTTAGGCTTGGTTACAAGTACTTCTGGCAGTTTGGGAGACACACAGATGATGATCAAACTAAATGTAAATTATGTGATCAGGCATATGGTCACTGTCTTGAACACTATGTGCTTAATTGTCCACTTATTGAGGAATACAGAGACAGACAGTATAATAACCTATGTGACATGTCAAGATATCTTATTAATGAAAATAAGATACCAGATATACTAAGCAAATTTCCTAAATTTGCTTGTAACAGATAAGTGAACTATAGATACGTAGATATAAATCCATATGTATTCCTGTTAACCCTTTGGGGCCTAGTTCCTAGGCCTTTTGTGTATCCACATGCTCTCGCGCTACCGTCCACAGGATGGATATGGGGTGCACAATAAACTAGCCACTTCGGTGGCAAAATCTAAAAAAAAAAAAAATCTAGTTAGTAGCCTACCAGTTGTAATCCTAAAGCACTATTGAATAATTCTGAATTATAATGGATAATTGGACAAGGATACTGACTACTTGTTACGAAAACCCAGTAACAGGCTGGATGCTAGAAGGGCAGTCCTTTCTAGTATTCACTGGAGATCTCTAAGCTTTTAGAATCGCGTTTTTTGTAACAAATGGGGGCCTGTCCGGGATGCTCTTGATCCAAGGTGTTGGAGAAATTGTCCAGTTTGACATACTAGTAACTCTATGGTCAAACACTTTGAGTACTTTCCTAATCTGAAGACTTTGAGTTTAGTCTTGTACAACATACCAGGTGGATGTATGTACCTGACTGAGTCTCTTGATCCAAGGAGATGGAAATACTGTTGATGAGTTCTAACTCTAAGACAACCAACACTAAAATTCCTATCAGGATTATAGTTTCCCATAATCACTCTCTCGTAGTACAATTATTTTCGTGATGTATGCCAAAGTGAAACAGTTAATTGATACTCTGACTTTGTCTGAGTTAAGTACATTAAAACTTCAGACGTGTGGCAAGTAGCCAAGTATCTCGGTGTGATGTATAACAGGAATTACACTGCAGAAACTGTCAGAGCATTAATTAAAGATATATTGTTTCCTGCTCATACAGAGATGTCTGATTATGATTCAGATTCAGAAAGCCTAGTGTCACAATTAGGAAGTATGGCTCTATTTGAAGTTGAAGAAAGAGCAACTAGAGCAGAAGTGAGCCTAGTGTCTGAGCCTAGTGTAGCTCAGTTCTCGCTCGCTTCTTCCTTCACTGACACTATAGTACAGAGTATAGCTGTTAGCATGACACAGCCTAATACTAGTACTGTGTATACTACACCTGTATTTACTTATCCTAGACCAGATCTAGACACTCTAGAGACGGCTGGACCAAGTGTCCGACCTAAGGACAGTTCAGAAAGACAAGTTAATTTCCCTACTCCTCCATTACCCACTGGTCCTATCTCTCAGGAACAGTTTGAGAGGTTTGAACGCCTCATTATGTTGCAGACTGCACAAATAGAGGCACAGAGGAAATTGAACGAAGAAGATTTCCAAAGAGAAAATGTTCGTCTGTTAAGACAAAAAGACTGATATATCACAGGACACATTTAATGTGCAGAAAGCTGCATCCATGGTTCCTAAGTTTTTTTGAAAGTGACTTAGACACCTATTTTGATGTGTTTGAGAACCAGGCACGTGCTATGAACTGGCCACGTAAGCACTGGGCAACATTGCTGCATACAGCGTTGACGGGAAAAGCTCAAACTTGTACGGCTGCTTTGCCATTTGCCAAGTACATTAGTTATGACGCTGTCAAACAAACTATTCTAGAGACATATAACTTGTTACCTGTAAGTTATCAAAGAGCATTTCGTACGTTACAACGACGACAAGATCAAACTTGTGTAGAGTTTGCTCGTGAGAAAAAAGTTGCATTTGAGAGGTGGTGTAGAGCTGCTAAATGTAACAACTACGACAGCCTTGTTCAGTTGTTACTACATGAAGAGTTTAACAACTGTATGTCTGCTGACATACAAGAATATCTGATCGATCATACTACCTCGGATATTCTGGAAACTGCAGCATTAGCAGACAATTACGAAATTTCTCACAACCTTGTACGTACTAAAACACTCAGAAACAAGGTAACTAAAAATTGTCCTAGAAGTTGGCAACCTAAATCAGCTGCTCATTGCCGGCCTGATGTACATGCTACTGTAACTTCTCGTACCTTTACCAGGAAAACTCACAATCCTGAATCTGTCTCTGTGGCTAGACAGAAATCTGGTATCGAGAAGAAGAAAGTTAAATGTACCTATTGTAACAGAAAAGGACATACTAGAGAGTATTGCTATAAGTTAGAAAGAGATACGAGAAACAGTCGTGCGGCTGGCGCCCCCACTCAAGTCGTATCCTTCCGTGCAACAAAGACACCAAAAACCTAGCAAT
>NW_026506454.1:0-15491 GCF_026875155.1 Cherax quadricarinatus
TTTAAAAAAATATTAGCGACACTGTATTTGGTTCTGATAATGAGGTATCCTTACAAGGATTCGTAATGGAAGCAGAAAAATTTGGGTTGTACGTACAAAACAGAGTCGCTGAAATTAATCAGATGCAAGAGAAGTTTTAATAGTTTGGGTCAGCATATGTTAACATTTAATCATATCCCTGGTGAGGAGAATTCAGCTGATTTCTTGTCTCGAGGTTTACCTTATGTTAAATTTGTAAATGCTGTATCATGGTTTAAAGACCAAGCTGGTTGGTAAATAAAACTAATTGACCTTTACAAAAGCGTATATTGCTCTTTTTGAAATTACTGTGACCACCGCTCCAATATTTTGTCCTCCCTTAGCCATTGATAAAAATAGGTATTCTTCTTTACCCAAACTAATAAATGTAACAAATTTTGGTGTTTAAATTTCTAAACAAGATGAATATTTCATATAAAGTTTTCAATCCTCTTGAATATTGGATAAAGAGGGTACAGGAGGAATCTATGAAAATGAGATTAAATTGATGATGGAAAAAAAAAATTGTGGAAAGGTTCCATAATAGAGAAATTGGGGCACACGAAAATCACTCACTACGAAAGCAAAAGACTTGGCAGACGATGCAACCATCCCCCAATGAAAAGCGGGGGGTGTCACTAGCACGTTAAGAGACCATACAATAAGTGTCAGGGGCCCGAGACTGTTCAACTGCCTCCCAGCACACATAAGGGGGATTACCAACAGACCCTGGCAGTCTTCAAGCTGGCACTGGGACAAGCCCCCTAAAGTCATTCCTGAAACAGCCGGGCTGTGGCTCGTACGTTGGTTTGCGTGCAGCCAGCAGCAACAGCCTGTTGATCAGGCGCTGATCCACCAGGAGGCCTGGTCACAGACCGGGCCGCGGGGCGTTGACCCCCGAAACTCTCTCCAGGTAAACTCCAGGTAACAATGTAATTAGGTGCAGAGGTAGGTTACAAATGCTGAATTGGGGATTATGCTAAACACCCTATCTTACTGCCCAAAACTCATTATCTAACAAATTTGATTGTTCTAAATGCTCATAAAAATGTAATGCATGGCAGGGTACAAGATACCTTAAAAATTTTATTAGGGAAACTTTCTGGATTCCACAAGGACGGCAAAATGTTTAAAAAGGGTGATTAAATCCTGTGTAATATGTCGCCCTGTGGATGCCAGATCCTATATGTACCCAGGGCCTCCACCATTGTCGAAGGAGTAATTTGAGTCGTTTAACAACGAACTCCGGCTGGCTGCAGTGGGGAAAATACTGTATATATTTTCCAGAAATTCAGTATTTATATGTAAATAGATGGCCATACTGTATTTAATAATTTTATGTCATAGAAAACGGAAAGCCTGCGTCTGCGCAGACGAGACTCCCCCATCTTGGTTTTGAATTGGATACAACGTTAATATAATGGGAAGAATTTTTCGTGCTCTAGAGGTTAAAATTGGATTGACACCTCTCAAATAGGAGGCGAAATTGTTGGATGTGCTTTTCCTGCATAACTTGAGATATCAAAACGACGGGCCCAAGACAGCTCCAGGAACCTCAGATAAGCTCTCTAGATTTGTGAAATAATTTGGCCAGTGTTTTCAAAAATTTTAGTTAGTGAGGTGTTTCTGAGTATGATGCAACTTAATATCCAGTCAAATTGGTGAGTGATATTAAGATATATTTTCCTTCTGTTATTGTATATGGGGAATTTATATATAATCATTTTTAATATCAGTCCACAAATTTATATATTTACCAGTATTTCCTGGTGTATGTATATTTCATTTAATTAATAGGTCCAGAGCAATTGTGGTTATGTAGTGGTAGGTATCAAAGGGGGACATTTTTTGCAGCCTAGGTGTCCCAAATTCCTACTTGTCTATGTAACATTGATAAATAATAATTATCTTTGTTATCATTTACTGTTATGTACATAATTATTACATTCAGATAAATGAAATTTTTCCACATTATTATTATTATTATTATTAACAAGCTATGATTAATTTCTTTAGTATTAAGTAGTCTGTAAGCCATTAAATTAAGTTGCCCATAATGCCTAGGTATGTAGTGACTCTGCACTGTAACTCATTATTGTAATTTTTATAAAACTTAATGTAATCTTCCAAAGAAATAAATTTTGTTTGTTTTTTATACCCTATTCCGGACTTCCGGGAAACTGTATTGCCGCAGTCAGCTTTGGTAACCCTGACAACCCCAACATCAACCTTGTTGGATAGTTCATTGACTCCTTGTTGCTGGACTGAGGTGAGGGGTTGGGTGTCCAGCTCTGCTGGGCTTGAGGAGGAGAGTCCATCTGGTGTTATTGGTAAACGTGTAGTTTGTTCCCATTTACAAAAGGACTTGTGTTCCCTTTTCTTTCATTGTCCAGCTTTGGGCAATAAATATCTAAGGACCCCAATGTAAATAAGAAATGACACCAATGGAAATAAGCAAGGACTCCAATGGAAAAAAGTCAAGTTGACTTTTTTTTGGAACTGTATTTTGTGTGCCCGTACTAAATTTAAACTTACTTCTCCATATATGGGGAAGTAGGGCTCGATACGACATTAGCTGTCAGTGGTCCTTATAAACCCAACAAGACTAATATTCACGGCTTGATCTCTTGGTTAGTAAGTTGTATATATTTGATGCATTTAAGCATTATAAAGTGTCGGTCTTGGTGGTATGTGGACATCTCTCTCTGACCTTAAATAATGGTGATAAATACCCTTTATTTGATTTTTGGGCCGTTGTTTTCCTACTTTTGTTTTTTTACTGTAACTTTAGCATAAAGATATTACAAGGACCCTCGATAGAAATAAGTCACTTTGTCTAAATTTTGAGGGGTTTTTCCCTTTGGTTTGGAATTTTTACACTGTTAGACATGTTGATAATTTTTTTTTTAAAAGGGTCCCCTTTATGTAAATAAACTTAGACGTTTTAAATTAAATTTTTGGGGCGAATGTCTCCCTTTAGCCCCTAAAGGGCGACACTGTGTTTCCCCTTTTCCCCAGCATTGGGAATGTGCAAAAATTGTTTTTGTTTTTCCCCTTATTTTTGGGTTAAATTCTATCTTAAGTTTTTTTTCGCCCCAAAAAAATTTAAACTTTTTCATTTTCTTTTCCCATCATCTACCTGGATTTTAAACCTGGGGGAGAGTTTCGGGGGGTCAACCCCCCCCCCGGCCCGGTCTGTGACCGGGGCCCCCTTTTGGGGGACCCGCCCCTGATAAACCCAAAGGCTGTTGCTGTTTGGCTGCACCCCAAAACCAAGTACGACCCACACCCGGCTGATCAGGAAGGGATTTTAGGTGCTTGTCCAGGGGCCCAGTTTGAAGCTGCCAGGGGCCCTGTTGGTAATCCCCCATAGGCCCCAAAAATTTTCTACAAAGAAATTTGCATTATGATCATCAGGGGTTTCCCAAAAAGCTTTTTTTAAATTATTTAACGAAACCCCTCTTATTTTTTAAAAAAATGAATAAATCTTCATCCCGGTTGTTTTTAGATTGGAACATTTTTGGGGGGTGAAACCCGGTTTCCCAAATCTTTTCCCCTACATCTCCCTTTGTTTCCCTTTTCTTCCACCACCACCACAACCTCCCCCTCCTTTACCTACTTAAAGGCCCCCCCAATTTTCGGGATAGAAATTTTTAAAAACAAGTAAAAAGTAAAGGGTGCATTTTCCCCTTACTTTTATAATTTAAAAATTTTTTTTCACCTATTTTTTATTCCCTCTAAAATTTTATGCTTTTGGGAATTGAGATTTGGATGAGGACTCTACCAAAACCCCAACATACACTGTAAACCCTTGAACAAGTGTCAATTTAGAAGTTCTAAAAATTTCGGGTTTTTTTGTTTGGGTATGGGGAGCCATGTTGGGTAAAAGGAAACCCCAGGAGCTTTTTGGACTGCCAAGGACCATGCTTTTGCCGGGGGCTGTTAGGGGGGGCACTCGGGTTTTCAAACCCCTTTGGATGTTTTTTAAAAATTCGATTTCAGGGGATACCATATTTACTGACCCTTTTAAATTTTTAAAATTTTTTTTTTAATATTTTGGCTGGCACTCAGCGCACACATGGGGTTTCGGGGGATAAACCCCCAATATGGTGGAAACATTGGGGACATTTTTCCCAAAAAAACATTTCCCGGGTTTTTGAATGGGTATTTTAATGGAGATGTAGGTAAGGAAAAACACTCGTTGGACGTTGGTACAGTATATTGGCAGAGTTTTGAGGGGAGTGTAGCCCACCCTTACCTTTTTTTCGGTTGTACCCGGGGAGGACAGGGGTGAGGGCGAGCCCACTCATCCCCTACTTCACAGGGGCCATAGCCTGGTGATGTCACAGACTAGTCACGAGCCTAGCTGAAGGGCCCTAAAATATATATATAAATATATATAAATTTAATATATATTATATATTTTATATATAATTTTTTTTATTTTTAAAATTTTTAGGGGTTGGAAAAAAACTTACGATTTATTACACAAGTTTTACAAAAAGGAATTTAGTAACCCTACTGACGTGCCCATGTTTGCCCATCAGGGGGAAATGGGTTAAACCTCGTGTTGCAGTTTGGTGTGGGTGCATCCTGAGACAAAATTGCCTAAATTTTTCCGAAATGCTCTGTCACTGAGTCAACTGGGCCTCTATACCTTGTAAATGCACCTTTTTAAAAAATAAAGATTATTATTATTTTTCCTTTTAAAAAACTTGGCCCGTTTCTGCTGAGGGTGGGTAAATCCAAAAAAAAAAGGGAAACATTTTTCCACCATCATTCACCCAAAATTTCAGTCTTTGCAGAGGCACGAAATACGACTTTTCAGTTTTGTCACCCCCAAATAGCAAATACCCAAACCCCCCTCCTTTAAAGTGTAGGCTTTGGGTATTTCCCGCCTCCAGGACTCAAGTCCCCCCAAACCGGGGTTTTTTCCCTAAAACCCCTTCACAAAAATTTACCCTGTTCACACCCCAAACAGTTGCCCAAGTCCAAAAAACCCATTAGCCTCCATTTCACTCCTAATACACCATACTTCCCGCTTTTTGCCCAAGCCCCGGGCCCAAAAAAACTCTTTTTTAACCCCCCCTTTTCCCCTCCTTTCCTAGGAAAAAACCCCAAACCCCCCCAAAAATTGCGATTTTAACACACTACAAAGGTTTCAATTTTGCTCCATCCTCTCGAAATGACCAACCCCCCTCAACAACCCCCCTCGGGCCCTCTGAATAAAAACTTTTAAAAATTCCACCTAATTTAAACAAAAATAAATTTTTCCCTGCAAATTAATTACACCATGCATTGCCCTTGGGGCCCGACATCTCTTTTAGACTCCAGGGATGAGGCATCAAAAAAGAAACTTCACAACAGAGCAAGTATGCTGACGGGCCCCTTTACGGGACTTTTCCCAGGGGTTTATTCAGTGTTTGGTTAGACATATTTCTTAAAAAAATTTAAACTTAGAGTATATGACAAAATTGGGCCCCCAAAAAAAACCCAAAACACTTTACAAAAATGTTTTGGGGTTTCCCCCCGTGGCTTACAAAAAGGGCTTTACTATGATCCAATAAGAAAAATATCAGTATGAAAAACAATTTTAGACGGGGCTTAATTAGCAAAAAATATTTTTAAACATTAGGGCATCAGTCCTCCCCCAAACTAAAAAAAAGGGCCCGGGCAATTTTTACATTCTAATAGATTCACTGAAACAAGGGGGAAATTTAAAAAAAAGGACCTGGAAGACACTACAATTCGGGGCCCACCAAAAAAACTGAAAAAAAACTTTTGGATATTGTCCTATTTAAAACCGAAGGGGAACCACAAGTACGTGGACCCCCCCCCTTAACAGTCACCTCTCAAGGACCAATTATTTAAGTGTATTTTATGTAAGTGCGTTTGACGTGTATGTTTGGGGGCTGAAAGGGGGCTAATTTTCTTCAAAAATTTTTCCCTTTATGGGAAAAAAATTTGGTCAGTACTGGCAAAAAAAAACCCCCAAAAAATTCTGGAATGAAAAAATATCTTTAAACCCGGGGGGCCCACTATACACCTGTTGATCATTTAAAACAAGATAAATATTTTTTTCTCCCCATGGGGACAAAATTTCTCGCCGTAAAATCTAAAGGCGCCAATGCCGGGGCGAATGTTACTTAGATGGGAATTTCCCATTTTCCTTCTGTTTTACCCCCAACTGAGCCCACAGAAGTCACCATGATTATTAAAGTCCCCCCTAAACCCAAAAATTGACTCTACAAGCATTTCAGAACTACTTTTTAAAAAAATCCCTTTTTTCCCCCTAACTCCCCCCATTAAATTTAACGTGGGGAAAACGACCCCCATACTATTTTCAGTGTCGTGAAACCACCACATTTAACAAAAATAGACTTGCTCTCATTACCCTGAAATTCCCCCAAATGTAAACAAAAATTTCCCTTAAACCTTAAGTTAGTCCCCTAAGTTTGCCTAAAATGCATTTTCCCCAACAATATGGGATTTTTTGTTTACAGAAACAGCATAAAAATCCCCAAGTTTAAAAAAAAAATTCCCATTACTAAAATTTTCAAATTTTTGTAATACTTTTTAAAATTTTTTGAAACTTCCTCACTTTTTCCCAAATCTTATTAATGTTTAAATTTTAATTACTTATTACACTAATATGCAATAAAAAATATTAAAAGTCCTGCTCCTTTAAACCTGTGTCAATATAGAAACGTCAAAAGAATAAGGTTTAGTCTGTCCAAAATGCCAAGGATGCTAGGGGCTTTCTTTGAAAATTTTTTTTTTAAAAAATCGGGGCCGTTTCCCACCGGGGAGGGGGCTCAAAAAGGAAAAAAAAAAAAGTTTTTTTTTTTTTAAAATTTTTTGTTTGTAATACGGAGGGGGGTTTACTTGCTCCCGGCATTTTATTTGCCTCAACCCGACACATATGACTTACGGAGGAAAAAAAATTCCCTGTTCCCAATTCCCCACAAGATAAAAAGGAAAAAAAACAAAAACCCAATAATTAGTAAAAAAAATAGGAAAAAAAAAACCCAGAGGGGTGTGTAATATAGTTGTCCCAGGGGCGGTTTTATTGGGGACCAAAAAGTGAAAGTAGAAGTAGCAAGACATCCCAAAAAATCTTTTTTTTATAGAAACAAAAAAAAAAACCCCAGAAATTTCCCATCATGTAAAAAAAAATTGACAGGCTTGTTGTTTTATCACTTTGGGGCAAAAGGGTTTGGTCCCCCCTTTGGTGGTTGCTGTGTGCCAACCTACTACCAAAGGTTTTTTATTATTTTTTTTTATTATTACAAAATTTTTTAATATTGCTTTGAATACTGTGTCCCTATCTTTATCATAAAAATTTTGAAAATAATTTTTTTCATAATTATTTTGGGAAAAACTAATAAATCTTAAAAAAAAACCATATAGCATTTTAAAATTTTTAAAATACAGCCTTTCCTCACTTAAGACAGAGTTCTTTTTCCAAAGATCCCGCCCTGCAAACAAATTCGTTGCAAAAGTGGGGAAAAATACTATAAGGGTTTATTTGGGGTTTTGTCGACTATCTTTGACATTGTTTTAATGTCATTTTGGGCCCTTTTTTTTAACATTTCTGGTATATTTTTTAAAATTTTTTAATACAGTAGTGTACTGTAAAATTGTAAAACAGAAAAAAGGGAAATCAGCCCCGATATAAAATTTTTTAAGGTATGCATACTGGTCAGGGGCCCCCGCTTTAACCCAAAGGGTGCCCCGGGGTAAACAGTACGCCCTAAGTGAGGAGAGGCTTTTATAGTATTTTTAATTAGGTTTGTGGGTACAGTACAGACTTTTAAAATTTTCATGAACATTTTGGGGTTTTTGGTTTTATATTTTTGCATTGTGATTTTCCCCATTTTGCAGCGCTTCAAAAAGTAATGTGCCCAAGGGGACTGAAAATGAAATTTTGCCTTTCAGTTACAAGGGGAGCCCGACTTTTTACAAACTGGTGGGGGTTTTTCCCATGGACCCATCCAGAGTGCTGTCGTAATAGTGCGCGGTGAGGGCCTAATGCTTTTTGGAAAGGGACATTTTCCCTGCCCAAGCCCCGGAAAATCTGCTTTGGATTTAGCACGGGGTGAATTTTTTCCATTTTTAAAACATAAAATAGGGTTTCTGTATACCCTTCCCCCCCAAAATTTTTTTTTTCCATGCCTAAATAAAATTTTTTTTAATTTTTTGGGAGTTTTTGAGCTGTTAGGGGGGCCCTCAAGACATGATAAAAAGTTAAAGTAAAAATTTTTTTTCCAAAATTTTTTTTTTTAAAAAAAATTAAATTTATGTTAGCCCTATATTTGTTACTTTTATTTTTACTGTAGAGTATGGAAAAAGTTCCTTCGGGTTTTAAGTAAATTTGTATTATGGATCCCGGAAAGTGGGGGTTTCCCTGGCATTTTTTTTGGGCCCCTAGGCGAGATTGTGAAAAGGTTTTTACCTGTTTCCAGAAAACGTACCCTTTTATGCCCCCCCTCTTTTTTCCTGGTGCAAAAAAACCCCAACATTGCCCTTTAAAGTATAAAGCACCCCTTCAAAATTGTTTTTGGAGTTTCAGGTGGGAAAAAAATCGTTTTTAAAACCCAAAGACCAAAAATATGGATAAATATTGTAAGAATAGTAATGAAACACATAAAAGATTTCCCAAAAAAAAGCATAGGGGCAAAAAAAAAAATAAAATTTCCAAAAAAGTATTGCACACAATTTTATAAACCTAATGGTTTTGCTTACTCCACCAAATTTCCCTTTTCACTACAAAGTTTAAAGCATTTGATCACCCCAAAAATGAGTAAATTTTCCAAATTTTAATTTTCCAAAAATTCTTGAAATTTTAATTTCCCGATTTTTCAAAAAATTTTAACTTGCCTTTCCCAAATTTTTCTTCAAAGAAGCTCAAATTTTTTTCTCATAAGGTTTTTATTTTTCCTATTGCAGAAGGAAATGGCCCTCTTTGGAAAAAAAAACACTCCTTGGAAAAAACCCATGTTTTATGGCATGTTTAAAATTGGCAAAAAAAAAATGATTGGGTCATTAGAAAAAGTGGTTTTAAATGGGAAGCCAAATTTTTTTACTTTTTAAAAAATTCATTTAGCCCCAAATTTTGATTTTTTTTCCCCGTTTGTTATTTTTAACAATATGTACTTTTGTTTTCCCTTTTTTTTTCATAGTTGGGTTTTTTTGCTCTAAATCCCTTTTAAAAAACTATGTACAAGGAAATTCCCCATGATACAGTATTACAAAATTTTTTCAAGGTGTTTAAAACTTATCAAAACGTGGAAATAAATTCATTTTTTTCACTATATAATTTTGTTATATAGGTTTAATAATTGTTACATTTTTTTTTTGGGTTTTTGGGGAAAAAGCTTGGGTTATATAAACAATGTAATTTCTTTGTGTCCATAACACCGAACCCTTTAAGACCCCTGTTTAAAAAAAATATTTACAAAGGGGACTAAATATATTACAAATTTTTAAAAATGAAATAAATCATTAAAATTGGAAATAATCATGTTGACTCAATTTTGGTTTAATCTCGATTTTGGATGCTTTTGGGTGAATTTAACCCCTTTTTTTTTTTTTTAAACACCCACCAAAAGGGAATTTACCAGAAAAAAAAAACTTTTATCATTCATATGGGTTTTTTGTTGGGGAACAGGAAAAAAGGAATGAAAAAGGGATCTTCCTGTCAGTTTTTACAAACTTTTTTTTCTGGGAGGGGGCTGGTGGTGGAAAAACCAAAATTTGGTTTTTATTGTTTTACTTGCTAGTCAGGGTTTTGGTTTCCCCCTGATGCATAAAATGGGGCTTGTCTGGGCTTAGATTTTTTCAAAGGTCGAAGAGGAGCAGGAGACACGAATAATGAATAAAGTAAAAAAAAATTTTGGGAAACTGAAAAATTTTTGAAACCATAAAAAAATTTTTCATACCCGTGCAAACAGACCCCACCCAAACATCACTTGTGTTTCTAGGACGTTTTTTCACAGTTTAAAGGTTAATATTCCCGCTAACAGGATAAAGGGGGATACTGTTTTTACAAAAATAAAATACAGTGAAATGCAAAAAAAACCCCCCAAAGTAAAAGGTTTGAACAGTTAAGGGGGAAATGGGGTTTTAATTAAAATTAATAAAAAACTTTTTCAAGGAAAGCACATAAGATTTAAAAACCCTCAGAGCAGTGGGAGTCAGAGGCATGTGGGGTAAAGGAAAAAAATTTTGATTTGTGTTGGTTGTAGGGGTCATTTTCAAAAAAGGGAAATGATCGCCCCCTGCGCACAAAATGATCGGGATTTTTTCAAATTTTAAAAAAATCCCGTTTTGCTTTTTGGGTTAAAAAGCCCCCTTAAAAAAAAAAAATGTCAAAAAAAGAGACATAAAAGGCATGTTCAGGGGTTTGGTTTTGGTTTTGGTACCTGTTTTTTAAAAGGCATGAAACCCCTTTTTTTTTTTAAAAACCAGGCTGGGGTTTTTTTTTATAAAAAGTACAGTAGTAGTTTTTTAAATGTTTTATTTTTCATACAAAAGTACTGTAAACATTAGGTTTTTTCAGAATGAAAATTTGTTTAAAGTTTGTTTTAAAAGTGACCTTCATCTTTGTTTTAAACTTTTAAATTTTTTAAAAGAATGCGAAAATATTTAACCTTGGGGTTAGTGTGGGATGCTTCCACAGTTCTGGACTATGGGAGTTCTGACCCAAAAACCCGCTAATTTAACATCATTGGCGGGGATACTCAATTCATGGGGTGTGTTTGGAGGGATTTGGCCGGGGGAACATGTGGAAAACTTGCATTTTTCCCCTGTGACATTTTTTAAAGGACGGGGACTCATCGCACAGGGAACTCCCAAGGTAAAATCTCAAGCTACTTTCTATAAAAATTAGGGGGAGAACCGAATAAAATTTTGGTTAAATAAATCGGGAGTCATCAAAGCGATTTGCCTGGTTCCCTTTCCGGATTTGAAATAGGTTAAAAGAATTAAAGATTTTTTTGGGGCAGCGCTACAATGGGGGGTGGGATGCCCTTTGGAGAAAGCTTTACATCAAGAAGGAATTCTGAGTCTTTGGCGAGGCTTGGGGCCCACCCTTTGGCCCTGACTGCCCCCTTTCACTGGTCTTACCTTTTTTTTCTACAATGCTTTCTTCATTTTAAACTTCCCCAAAAGCTTTTTGGGGGTGGTAAGAAAAATCTAAATTTTTCAGACCCCTGTTTTTACACTCTGGGATTGCCCCTGACTCTGCCCTTTTATTCTCATCCCTTCAAAAGTAATTTTATTCCCCAAATTTTCCCCAAAGGGAGTTTATTGTTAAAAAATATTTTTACAGTACATTTCAATATTGGAATACCTTTAAAATTTTGTTTTGGGTTATTTGGGGAAGTTTTTTCCAAATTTCTCTGAAAATAGTCTACACTTTAGGTGTTTTTAAAAAACAAAAAGGCAGCCATTAAAACCTTTATTGTCGGGCCTGTAATATTATGGAAAGCCAGTGTTGGGTCTCGTAATATTTTGGGGAAAAACATGTCAGTCCGAATAGTATGCCAAAATTCTGTGGGTTCAAAACTTGAAAGGGGAAAAGCTGGGAGGCCTAAAATTGAGAGAATGGGTTCCCCGAGTGGTCAGTGTGCCAGTAAAAAAAATCCTGCATGAAATGAAAAAAACAACTCCGGGGCCATGTTTTTTGTTTTAAAAACAGCGACCTTGGCGGTTTTATTTCCCTAGGTTTTTAGGTTTTTTAACTCGTTTTTTTGGTCTCATTTGAAAAGAATGGAAGATATATTTAAAAAGAACTAGAAAATGATTTTTTAATGGTTTTAAAGATAAAAATACCTCAAAATTGAGCACAAAGTAGTGGAAATGTTTTGATTTTTTTCCCATGTTCAAGGTTAAACAAAACACGTCACCCTTCCCAAAACGTCATCTGGTGGGCTTTATTTTTTACAAATTTCGCTGATATTATTTATAAACCCTTTTTAAAAATAATGCGTGTCTGCCCTAAACCCTAAATCTTGGGTTTTTTGGAATAAAAATTTAGAATGGAAAAACCAAGGGATAATGTAAGAGGGGCCTTTGGGGAAAGTGACTAATGAAAAGAAGAAAATGTTATTTTAGTTTCAGGGAAAGTTTTTTGTTGTTAATTCTGGACCCTAATTTTTTAAAAAATTTGGCCCTTCCCTTTAATTGTGTATGAAAAAAAGGGCCCAAAATTAACCCAAATTTTTGAAAAATTTATTGGGTAGTTTTAAATCTGTAAAAAGGGTAGTTTCCCTTTACTCACTTGTAGAACAAAAGGAGTTCTAGTGAATAACTTTTGAGTTTGGGGTGGGTGGAACAAAAAGGAAAAATTTGGGAGAAAATAGGGGTCCCAAAATGGGCAAAATTTATGATGCGTAAAAATCTCCCCAGACTTTCTAAAAATTCGCGGGTGTTTAAATTTCCCTAAGTTTTCCATATATTTTATACTTTTGTTCATTACCATCAAAACATTTCATTAATTTTTTTATTTAAAATTTTTTTGACACTGAGAGCAAGTTTGGGGCAGGGATCTTGACAATGAAAGGGTTAAGTTTCTTGATTTTTAAACAAGAAAATTTTAATTTTTCTATTTTTACCCACAGGAACCAGTTATAACTTGTTGGGATTTTCCCTCCCCAATTATTTGTTCATATAATTTTAAATTTAAAAAACTCCAGTAATTTAAAAAGGTTGCTTTCCCTTTTTCTTGGGAATTCATTTCAAATTTTTTTGCAAAAATTTTTTGAAAAAAAAAATTTCCTGGTTTGAAATTTAGTTCCCTTTTATTAGTTTCCCCAAATGGCCCTATTGCCTTTTTTTTTTTTTTTTTTTTTCCCCCTTCCCTTTGGGGGTGCCAAAAAAAAAAAAAATTTAAAATTTTTATGTCTGTTTATGACCTAATTTTCCGGGGGGGAAACTTAAGTGCTTTCGCCTTTTCATTCTAAATTGTATGTTTTTAAATGTGATAACCATTTTATAGCTCTTTGGATCTTTTCCAACTTTTGGGATTGTTTTCCCTGAAGGGGTGGGCCCCCCACCCACTGCTGCATATTTTTAAAATTTTTGGCCCTGATGTGTTTTTAAAAATTTTTTTTAGCATTTTTTTCATTTCCCTAACCCGTTTGGGCCCCCCCTTTTACGGGGTTTCACCAAAAGCGTTCCGCTAATATGGTGGGTTTCAAATTATGACAAAAATTTTCCCATATGGTCCTGGTCTTTTTAATTTTGGTGTGCCCCCCCCGGGGTTTTTTTTACTTTTTTGGGGTATTTTTTCTATTATAACTTGTAAATTTCCAAAAATTTTCCCGTGTTTTAAAGTTATTGCATATTTTATGTCCCCCTAAATTTATCTTATGGGTTTCCTTTTACCTAAAAATACTTTCCAAACTGTGCTGGCATGGGAGGTAAAATTTAAAATCACTAAAGTCTCCCCTACCTTGATGCCATAATTTTAAAAATAATACGGGAAAACTCCCTTTGGGGGCATTAAATGTTTTTATATGAAAAATTAATATAGTTTTTTTCCCTCAATAGGGCTTTCATTCCCTATTTAATTTAAATTTTCCTTTTATTCCCCCCTTTGGGTTTTTTAAAATTCCAAAATCCCCTCTGGGAAACTATCTAAAGCTTTCTTTTAAAAAATAGATAAAATACAATCCATTCTGGGCCTTTAAAGGGAAACTGTGTACAGTACAATTGCTACTACACCTTCCCCCTTCAAAGGGGGGTCCTTGGGGGTGGGTGAAGAAGGGTCTTGGTCTGAGGAATTAGCCCTGTTTGGTCTTCTTTTTCCCCAGACCGAACCTAATTAACCCCCCTTCTCCCCTCCCCTATTCCCCTCCTCCCCTTTTTTTTTATTCCTCCTCCTCCCCTCCCCCCCTTTTGGGCCCCTTTTCTTTTAGCCTTCGTGATTTTCCCCCCACAGGCGGCTAGTTCCCAGGAGGGGAAAAAACCGGGGGGCCCCTCCCTTTTCCTTGAGGGTTTTTTGGCGGTGGGGGTTTAAAAATTTGCCGTGGGTTTTGGATTGCCTAGGGTTTTTCCGGTCCCTCTTTTGGGATCCCCGGGGTAGCTTTTTGGGGGTCTTTTGGGCGACGGGGGTAGTCTGGAAGCCACCTTTCGGGGTTCCCGGGGGGGGTGGCTGAAGGAGGGGATGCCCTTTTGGCGGATATCCGGCCCCCCCCCTCTCTTTTGGGCCACCGGGGGTAAATCGGGGAGATTTTTGAGGTTGCTATCCCCCGATTGCTGGTTTTACTGGGATGGGAAAGGGGGGGGTATGGCACGGGTTCCATGTGCTTTTGCGCTACTAGCGGTTTTTCGAGTCCCTTTTTGGGGGGGGGAGGGAGTTTTTGGGCCCCCCTTTATTCCCCCCCAGGAAAATATCCCTCCCCGGTTTTCCCCCCCTTTTTTTTTTTTTTTTTTTATTTTTATTTTCTTTCCTTCTTTCTTTTTTTTTCTTAAAAACAAAAAGAAAGAAGTAACCTAACCATGGCAGCCCTAGTCCATGAACCTGGTACCCCCGGGCCCCTTCTTGATACCGCACCCCGTTCTGACCCCGCCTCGTCTTTGGACCACCTCTTCAGACATTCCTCATGCCTCTGTACTATTGCGGTGCTGTTTCCTCACCGCTTCAGGTACTGAGGCCTCGACTGACTCCTTCGATTTATCAGACCTTCGCTTCCTCTGACTATGCTTCCGGCCTCTCCCTCTACGGTGCGGCAATTTTCAAATCGCCGACCCGTTCCACGTCGGACCAACTCTGGTCCCACGCCTAAAACGTCAACGACAATTACCTGCTGATGATACTTCTCCACCTTCACCTTCTCGTTCTTCTCAGAAACAATCGACACGTCCTTCACTACCTTTCCACGCTCAGTTTCAGACTGAACAGTGGACTAAATTCTTCACTTTACGACAACTTCCTCTACTGCCTATCTTTCTGACCATAGTATTGGCAAGGCACTCCTACGCCATGTTGGTAAAGATATTTCTTTTCATGCTCTTAAGAGTGGTACACGCATCATTACGTACAGAATGCTACCCAGGCTCGTGAGCTCTCTCGTCTTTCCCATATAGATACTGTTTCCTGTCACCCTTGAAAAACATCATTCCCTCAATTCTTGTAGTGGTACCGTTATTCTGCCCCATACCATAGTTCAACAAAATTTCCAGACATGTGGCACCGACATTCTAGAACAGCTGGAACTCCAAGATCTCCCAATCCTCAAGGTAGACACTTACGTTCTTCTGCCCGTGGGCGGGAGACGATACCCTAGCAATGTGGCTCGTTTAACTTTTGACAGCCGAGAACTCCATCCTCGTTTATATAGCAGGACATCGGTTACAAGTTCGAAAGGTGATCCTACACCACAACAGTGTAGAAATTGCTGGCGATTTGGCCATCCAGCGAAATATTGAGATCTATCGCCGGAATGCCCAGTTGTGGTGCCGGCCAA